>PVJD01006360.1:0-99530 GCA_004026545.1 Mormoops blainvillei
AAAATGCTTCTGTTCTACCCTGTCACTTTATCAGCCAGTGTGCTGGGTATACATTTTAGGTAGAATGTTCCTTTCCATCAGAGCTGTGAATGTGGAGCCTCACCACCTCCCCCAGCAGCAAGGGCACGGTGGAATGGGCGTGAGGATCCCAGCTCTGGTTTCCTCGCTGTCAATCTTGTATCCTCCTTCCTGCCAAGGGAAGAGAATCCAGTTTGTCCAATCCTATAAAACCTCATTACTTGATTTGCAGAGATTATGGGTTATTAGGCAGAAAGAGCAAACTGTGATCTTAATGTCCTTTCGGTTTTTCCACATTTAAAAAAAATATTATTAAGCATATCAGTTTCCATATTTCACCAAAGGACAATTCAGATATAAGAAAGTGTGATCTTAGTATATCATTCAGTGAGTTTTGAAAATGCATATATCCATGTATCCAACACGAGTCAAGGTCAGGAACATTTCCATCCCTCCAGAAAGTTCCTTCAGTTCTCTTCACGTTAATCCCTTCCAGGCCTAAAGAACCGCTGTTCTGATTTTACCGCCCTGGGCTGGCACTTTCATAGCTTCCTCTCTTACCAGTTTATCTTGGTCAAAAACACTAAGAGTGTAAGTGTTTACTGCTGTCCCTGAAAAAGCCAAGTCTACTCAGTGCAGAGTGAAAGCTCTTCGTGGACTTCAGTCTTACAGACTTGGAGTTAAACAGAGAGATCAGCCCAAGCTTTCTGTGTGCTTGTCTCCTTCACCCTGTGTAAAGCGAGACAGCTGGGAGAGTGAGTGGCCCCGGTGCAGAAGGAAGATTTTAAGTTGGGAGGGCATGAGAAAGTTTTTGGATATAGCTGAGCTTCAAGTGGAAGTGATATTGTTACGGATAAGGTAAGGGTTAAGCTAAATGTTATGATGGGTATACATCATAGCAAAAATTTTTTTCCTGAACTTCATAGACATGGAAATCCATGGTGGGTAGTCTTTTGTGTCTGGGTTTTTTGAGTTTCTAGGGATCAACATAATATTTTTGAGGTTCATTCATTGCGTTGCATGTATCAGTAGTTTATTATTTTTATTATTTATTATTATTACTAGTTTTCCAATATATGGTTAGAAACCACATTTTTTTCCTATATTCCTCCTGAGGGACATTTTTTTATCCTCTCACCAGAAATATGTGTGTCCCATTTGCTGCATATTTTTGTCAATATTTGGCATCATCAGTTTCTTCAATTTTTTCCTAATTGATGTGATATGCTATTTCATCGAGCTTTTAATTTGTATTTCTTGGCTGACTATTGATATCAAGTATTTTTCCATGTGCTTATGAGCCACTTGAATTTGTTCTTTTGTGTCTTTTTCCAAAAGTCCTTATTTTATTAATCCTCTCATGAAAAATCTGCATAATCACCACAGATAAAGCCACTGCATAATCTTTATTCCTTCTGTTGTCCGATCTCCAGCTCACTTTGTGCCGGCACCACCACTCGCCTTTGTGTTCCCCCGACTCTCTCCATTCTGCTCTTGGGTTCCTTTCTCTGTTTTCTTGGGGCCTTCTTCTCATGTAGGACATGTCTTGCAAGTCTATGTTTTGGTTCATTTATCTTTGCATAATTCTAGGAATCATTCTTTCAATATTTTATCTAGTTTTAATTTGATTGCTTTTCTTTTATTGAATTACAGGAGTTTAGAGTCACATCCTCTGAGACGAGATGCACACACACACACATACACACACATATATGTGTGTGTATATATATATATCTCAAGTACTCCCTAGCCTTCAATTGTCTTGTGCTGTATTTTGATGACCTGAAGTTTTTAATTTAGATAAAGTTAAATGTATTACATTTTTCCCTTTCCTTGTGTTTTTTTGTCTTTTCTTAGAAACATTTATTTATCCAAAGTTCCCAGAAATGTTTTTCCATGTTTAATTCTAGAAATGTTATGATTTTGGTTTAATGTTTTAGCTCTATGATGATCTCCAATTACCTTTTTACTGTCGTGAGATAGTGGTTAAAGTTAATATATTTTTTTCATACCTTTATCCCATTCTTCCAGATCTTTTGTTGATAAGAGTTTCCATTCCCCATTGAATTGCTTGCACGTGCCTTGTGAAAAATCAGTCTGTTTCTGGAATTTTTCTCTTTCATCAATCTATTGCCCTATCATTCTACCAATACTACCCTGTCTTGATTACTGAAACTTCTTAGCAATAAACAAATAAATAAATGAAAATTTTTAAAAACAGTATTTTTTTTTTTTTATATTCTTGCTTTTAGGTGTGCCACATTTGGCCATATGCTTAATATTTTTTAAGGACATAAGATGAAAGATTTAGCTGTCTTTATCATTATATCTGGTAACCTAAAATTCCAGCTACAGTGGGACTATCTCAGACTCCTGAAATAAAACAAGAGATAATCCAATCAACTACTTTGTTGATGCATAATAGGGAATGTCGGTAATCTTCCTGAACTAAACAAATTTGGCTATCTCATGTTTCACTTTGATGCAATCACTTTAAAAGTTTACACTGTATCCCACCATCAAGTATCAATTTCTGTAAATTTGAACCTTTAAACTTTAAGTGACAGAATTCCTATGATAAAGTTGCTTAAAATGATAATGACAAGTACAAAAGGGGTTATTAATAGTTTAAACAACATAAAATCCAGAAATAGCAAAGCCAGCTTTAGGGGAAGCTACACTCAAAGACTATCATCGGTGCTTCAACAGCCCTTCCCCTGTTCCTCACCCCTCTTCCCGGTCACTTCTGTCCATCTCTGAGCAATTTTATTCTTTGTGTTGGCTTCATTCTTGGCCAGGCTTTCACCATTTAGAGGCCCTTGGCAGCTCTTAGCTTACTAATTTAGCTTCTCTTTTCAATAATTTCTTAAAAAGTCTTGAGCTTAACTCCCTGGCTTACATGGAGCCATTTGCCTGTCCTTGAGCTTCTCACCGTAAATCTGTTTGACAGGGTATAAGCTTCGTGCCCTCCCTCTCAGCAGGATGGATTGGGGCCAGATTTACCTGAATTACTTTGCAAGGAAAAATAGAGTTGTAATAGCCAGGAAAGGGGACAATGCACACTGAACAGACAAAAACAAGGGACTGTCACTATAGTTTGAGGACTCAAAGAGTTGACTTTGATAACCATGCTGAAGTACTTATTTTTAAGTGAATTTTCCTCCCTTCTTTCTGTGTTGTCACAGAGCAAGAGGACATCCAGTTTCTTCTTGCAGTATGATTCAAGGGGCCTGTGTTGTGCAATGAATCTTCAGGGTTTATCTGGAAACACTGAAGACATATCACATTTGCCTTGTCAAAACTTCTGACACATATGGTAGGATATCAAACACTGTATATTTTTTTAGTTTTCAAAAACATTCACTGGCCACTAATACAGTGGTATGAACGCATTACTGTGCTATAATCAGCTCTAAGCTGGGTTTGAGAATTTATAATGTAATTTCTCTGAAAGAAATTCTCAATAAAATAATTGGCATTCTGATCTCTGCAAGTATGCTTCATTTTTATAGTGATTAAAAATGTCCATTTAGCTGATTTGTCAACCTTGTAAAACTAGTTGTTGAAAACTCACCAGAGTTCTTTGGAAAAGGGCCATTTTATGTGGGTAAAAGGGAGGAGTTTACATCTTTTTGAAGTTATTTTTTAGTCTCTGATGCAAGTCTACATATAAATTAACTCCAACATTAAATCAAGGGTTAAGCAAACTTGTTTTAACATCACCTTTTGAGCCCTGGACAAAATGCCTTTACATTTCTGTGGATCAATGAGGCTGCAATGTTATGTCACTGTCCCCAGGATACTTAATGGTTATTTTCTAACACCATTGCTTAGTAAAAACATGTTAGAAAATGAGTAGTCATGCCCTTAATAACACCTAGTTCGCTTACCTTCCCGACTCCATAGTCAGGGCCTGAGAGCCCCAGGATAAATTGGACACCACTCCAGAGGTTCATTAAGCAATCCATTCTACTTGGCCAGCATTTAGCTCAGAGACCAGCAAACTCAATTATCCTTTCCTTACCTGCAGTTATTTCACCTTGACCCCTTCTAGCTCCAGAACTCACCGTGATATAAAAGAACTCTCTGGAAACTATTTCTCTTAAGGCTATTAGCATCTGTTTTTTCAGCTCCCACTTGTTTGCCCCCAGCACCTGCCCACTCCCCTTCTGGGCCCTTTCTTAGCAATCAGTCATATTGCTAAAGGCCCTTTGCCATCCCTTTTGTTGTTGAAAACATCATTTTCGACTCTCTCTCTTCTTTTCTTATTATTATTTTAACTATATTTCTAAAGATTAAAAACACGTGAAAGATATCTTTTAATGTAATGGTATCAAGAGAAAGTTGGCATTATACAAGTGATCTCTTTCTCTGTCTCCTTTTTTCCCAGTAACTTCTGCACTAACCTCAGAATGTGACATTTATATGTAGGGAATAAGGAACATTCCACATTGACAATGCTCTCTGCTCATCAGTCAGAAAAAAAGAAGAAAGGTCTCCGATAGCTTGCTGGAATCTCACTGGAGCATTCGGGCGAAGGGAAAGAGGAATCCGAGATTCTTGGTCATTTCCTGGGCCTCCGTGGACTGTGGATCTCCTGCTTCCTGTGGCCCTGCTCCTCAGTGGCTGCCTTTGAGGTTTCTTTAGGTTTCCAGCACAAAAATTCCTGAGTTGCCTTTCTGATGATTGGTCCTTTAACATCTGGGTTTCCCAAGGCCTGCCATTGACAAAGTGCCCTTGTCTTACTCCTCTTCTATCCAGTATTGCTTTCCGGTTCCTGTAGCTCTTCGTCAACCCATTATCAAAAATGTAACAAAGTCTTTTTGCTTTTTAATAAGATGTATTTTTATTGCTTACATTTAGAGATTCCATTATCCTACGACTACACTTGATAATTTCTCTGTTATGTTTTATTATCCACAAAAGAAGCAATGCAAAATAGTGGGTAGAGATCACAGATATTCAAGTTATGACTCCACCCATCACTAGCGGTATGACCCTAGAAAAACCACTTAACTTCTGTGTGCTTCAGTTTCTCAGCCATACAATAAATATGATAGGAATACTAAATCAAAAGTTATTGGAAGAGCTTAGTACTAACAGCCCTTTCTAAAGCGCTTGAGACTAGTCCTGACCAGTTTGGCTCAGTTGGTTGGGCATCATCCTGCAAACCTAAAGATTACCAATTCGATGCCAGGTTAGGGCACATGCCTGGATTGTGGGTTTGGTTTCTGGTCAGGGTGTGTACTCGATCCACATTTCTCTTACTCTCTTCCTCCTCCCTCCCTTCCCCTTTTCTCTAAAGGTAAATAAATAAAGTCTTTTAAAAAATAAAACTCTTGAGACTAGCTATATCCTAAATTTAGGAAAATTGTTTTATTTTTTTAAAAAAAGATTATCTATAATAGATTATTCAATATATTACACAATATCCAATGACAGAGTTTGGGCAGCACAGTCAAACAATTCTGCAAGAAAATATATGATTATTCACACTCAGTCAAATAAAAAAAAAGACTAGAAATAGCCACAGAGAAGCTCATGTCAGCTTTGTCATCGAAGGAGTCCAAGTTGGGTCAGGTGCTGCTGTCAAATAAGTTATGAAAAACTGTGTTTCAGAGCTTGGACCACATGGATGTAGTGTGTAGCCAGGTGTTTAACACATAGTAAGTTCTCAGTGGAATTATGTGTTATTATTAATATTATTTTTCAGTAAAAGCATTTATCAAGTGTCTACCACATACTGTTTATTTTGACATATATTATTGTTTCATGGAACCTCTTGGTTGAGGTCAGGGACCCCCCCTCTTCTTGTCAGACTCTGATTAATTCTTTTTTTTAAGACTGTGATTAAAACCACTGAAAATTGAGGGGACAGGTATCAGAAGAGTTTTTCTAACAAAATCCTTTTTATTTTCTTCTCTGAATAACTTCAATATTCAGATATAGTCCACAATGATCTCTTTTAAAAATTATTCTATTGAAGTATAAATGACAAATAAAATTTTAAGATATTTAAAAAGTAGTGTGATGATTTGATATATTATATGTATCAGTGTGAAAGTATTCCCCACATCAAGTTAATTGACACATGCATCGCCTCTCATATTTACTTTTCTCTGTGTGAGAACATTTAAGTTCTACTCTCTTAGCAAATTTCAATTACCAAGTTGCCCCTCTTTTTAATGGATGCTTGGTTCTAAGACCTCCAGTGGATGCCTGAAACTGTACAGGTGCTGAACCCTATATATATATACTGTTTTTTCCTACACACATGATAAAGTTTAATTTATAAATTAGGCCCAGTAAGAGATTAATAACAATAGCTAGCAATAAAATAGTAGAATTATAACAATATTCTGTAACAGAGGTTATATGAATGTGGTTTCTCCCTCCCTGATAATTTCTGATCATGAAGATAGCTACTAAGTAATTAATGGGTGGTCAGCTTATACCGAGTGGTTATGCTGGACAGAGGGGTGTTCCAATGCTGAGCAGGACAAAGCGGGAGTCCGGGGGATGTCATCATGCTACTCAGAATGGTGCACAATTGTAAAACCTTATAACTTGTTTGTTTCCAAAATTTTTCATTTATTATTTTTGGGCTGTGTTTGGCCATAGTAACTGAAACCATGAAAATCCAAACCATGGATAGCGGTGGGGGATACTGCTCAATACAGTGTTATCACCTGTACTTAGTGTGTCATGGATTAGGTTCTAATCCTGTGGTGGAGAAGGACCCAAGGAGAGCTGGAAATGGCTGCTCGTCTCACCCCAAGCCCTCACCCAACGCCCAGCCTCCTCAAGATGGAGTGATGCGTGCTCCCTCTAGTTCCTCTCGTACATCTGGCCTCTGCTCCTGAGTTGACCCTCCTCACCCTTTTTGTACTTGAGCTGACAGCAGTGTAGATGTCCCACCACAACATTTTGTTTCCCATTTGAGCCATTGAGAAGTGGGCATCCCATATCTTCTACGGGGTATTCCATGGCAGCAAGTGTATGACAAATTTTATGACAGGTTACGAGATACACAAACTACGGGACACTCGGACTAAGGAGACAAAGCATCATTCACTGCCAACCACAGTTTATTAAATCTCTATGTTCACAGATGAAAGAGGCCTTATTCCAGGCTAATGGGACAAGGCCCTGACCTGCAGGGCAGATCTCACATATTTTAAACCCAGATATATTCGATAACCTGCCTAAATGATAAAGGTCATCATCATATTTTTCAGAAAATTTTCTGTAACTAGTATGGCCCCTAGTTTTCCTTTTTAAAAACTTCTTTACTGTCTTATAATATAGACCAAGTAAAAGAAATAGCCTACAATTTTTTGTGTAGGTAGGTTGGGCACTGGTTTTAATTTTTTTTACTGTTAAATAATCACAGGTTGAATATAAGAAATTATTTATACACACATATGATATTATTGGATATATAGAAATGAAAATAGATAGCCATAGATAGATCAATAGATAGTATACAGACAGAAATACAGATACCTCCTTAAAAAGGCCATCTAAATTATTTCCCCCCAAAACCATTTTCAGGACACTCACTGAAATGTGAAATTCACTCAGGAGGCCACTTTACTTCCAGCCTAAAATTACTAATGTTCTGAGCACTTAATATGGTGCCCTTTAGGATTACTGCTAGTTGAACCGAAATTCTGTGGCCATTACCATGAAACGTACATCAGGCTATGAAACGAGCTCTTCAAAGAAAGTAGTTTTTCAAACTACATTATGGTGTTTTTAAAGGGAATAAAAGCCTTAATGAGAAAATGAGTCTCCTGAGATTCCTGGCTCCAAGGTCAGCTGTGCATACTTGCCCTCTTGGTTGGCAGAGAATCTGTTAAGGGACAGTGTGAGAACCCATTCTGTAAAAGGTCCAGGATGAAATAAAACGACAGCCGGTTCTCTGGAGCCTTGGTTGGGCAGCTTTACAATTCTCTGACAGATTGCCTCTGAAGCTGCTCCCACACAATGCTACAGAGTAACCCAGCCTCTCCCCTGCTACACACCACCCAGGGAGGGGGAAAGGGGGTTGCTAAGAGACCTGTTGCAGTAGTACCTGACAGAAATAACACTTGTCAGCTAATAACAGTTTAGTTGCAAATAAATTTATCAGAATCTTCCCAAGTGGAATAATACATCGTCAGCTCCTGGAGAGATTGGGCCCTATATTTACTTATCTTTATTTCTAGTAACATCTATGGAGTGCTCCATAAATGTTTCTGGAGACTTGGCTAAAGTCAGCCTACTCTACGATGTTGCCCTCCGCTGGCTCCTCCAGGATGGGAGTGAGGAAGAGTGAGGAGGAAAAAGAAGGTCTGATTTTAGACACCGTACTTATTGCTGGAGTCTATTCTGTAGGGACTACAAAGATGTGGTAGCTTTTAGAGAAGACCTGGAGGGTGACAGAACTTACCTGCACCTTGAAGTATGATGATTAGGGGAGAAAATGATGCTTCAGATTCAGAATTCACCAAATACTAAAATAAGTATTCTGAATATTGCAGAATAAAGGATAATGGAAAATGTCTAAAAATCACTGTGCATAAGTCTCCCTAGGTGGTTGCCATTAGTTGGTGGTGTAATTTAGATGCAACTGCCTCTCATCTAGAAGAACAGGTAAATGACACTTTGATAATAGAATACCAAAAATAGGGCTGGCATCATTTTGTTCATTCTAACTTCCTGTGTACCCACATTAAAGACTTCTTGGTAAGCTAAAATGAACACTTCAACATTATGAGAAATTGAGATGACTCTAAAATGTAATTACATTTAATTTATGGGATGTAGAATAATAACAACCTGTAAACTAGGACAAGTAAGAGAAAGGGAAAATCTAATCTGGCTTCCTGAGCCTCTTTCCTCTCCATCTCTTTAGTGTTAACCAAGGCTCACTGTAACATGTATTGTAAAGGGATGAATTCTCTGGGGTGGTTCTTTGTTAGTTTACCTTCACCCAGAAATGTAATTAAGAAGCAAATCATGTTATCTTGATGACAAAGTGTGTCAGAAATGGCATTATTCCTGCAAAATTACAGAAAATACAGACTCCATTCCACCTCTAATTTATCACAATAGTGATAAAAGTTCTAAATGCTGCCAAACGGTGAAACCGAATGAGACTTATTGAAATGAGAGTTATCACCATTTTGTTACTTATGGGCAGCACTAATTTTTTTCACCTTTATGGAGTTAATGATATGATTTATGATGCATTTTGCTGCTTTTGATAGTATGTATATAACAGTAACAGTCCGTGGTATTCTATTTTGAAGCACTTTTCTCTCAAGCTCTTATTGGCCTATGAATTCACAGATAAACTTTGAAGTTATCAAAGTGGCAAGTAGTTTTCTTGATTTGGAAAATGAGACACAAGTTATTTAAAGGTTTATGAACTTTATTCAGTTCAAGATTATGCAGCATGCTCTCCCTTCCCTGGAGTGGGGGAGAAAAACACCAACCCACGTGATCTCACCTCCTCCCTCACTCTGAGCCTCTGTCTGGGACATAGTAAAATCGCTGGAATATGCTTTTTCACCTGATGAGACCTGCTGTCAGATGTGACTTCTTTGTTCTTCCTTTTCGGCCCAGCACCCGTCACCAACACGTGCCCAGAGGTGGCCTCAAACATGGTGCGTGACTCCTTGTACTCTGTGTTGTCTTCCGCCAGCCAGTCCAGAGGCTGCATTTAATGCTTCCTGTGCTCAGGGTTCTGGAAATAAATCACACAATCCAACAGTGACCCTCTGAGCAGCTGAGGGGGCTTGATGACATGGCACGACCCTTCTTTGTGCTTTTTATCTTGTTAGAGGAACCACAATTGTTTTAGGAGGCTATTCTCAGCTCAGGTATTGTTGTCCCAGGGTGTCTCTTTCCTCTTTAAAGACTTTCCAATGTCATTCTTCCTCCTGACCCTTGACCCTTGCCCTAGTACTTTGGTACAGTGAACTGGTTCTTCCAGGGTCTTTGTGGCAGGAGAGAATACAAGAAAGTGTTTCTTTTTTAGGGCAAGAGCAAGATTAAAGGCTCAGAGCTGGGAGTCACATCAAGACTGACAATGTTGAATTTGGCCTTAGCCCTTTCATGCTGGAGCACAGTGAAGGTTGAAGAAATCCCCTTACGCTTTGTGTTCCAGGAAACAGCATAGGGCAGAGAAGCATCCTTCCCCGTATGACTTAGTTTTAGCTCACAAGATGCCCTTATTCACCTAAGAGGTCAGACAGTCTCCAGATTTCCATTCTTTGCCTCATAAGTAATTAACTGAACCATGAGTCCCAAAGGATCTACCAGAACAAAATGCTGGTTAACTGAACTTAAGTTTCTTTTCTTGCCCCAGGCCTTTGAACCTTGACCCAACCTCCTGCGTCAGCACAGTCCCTCTCTAAGAGGCCCTGTCCAAAATAGGCTGGCCCCACAGAAAAACATTCTCTGATCTACTGCCCCATCAGGCTACACTGTATCTCACTTCCCCGCATCTTTTTCTTTCTGGCCTTGTTTACTCCTCCTTAGAAAAGTAAAGGTCTTTTCTGCTTAACTTGAGACATATGCAGATCCTTGGTCAGAGTGCCCTTCCTATTGCAAGAGTCCACCTTCCCTGTTGCAATAGTCCCTTTCTCCCAATTTTACCACCTAACTGTTTCCAGGCCGCATTGAATGCCCAGACATTCCTTCCCCCAGCAAGTCGCTCTCTCTCTCTCTCTCTCTCTCTCTGTCACATATACACACACACACATACACACACTTCATGAAGACGCCGATGTGGCCATTCATGTTTCTTTAATGAAACAACAGGTGTTGTGATTGGGTGAGTTACAAGTGGTTACAGTGAATAGTAAATTATTTTTTTTCTCTGAATTTCCATCTACTTTTGATGTTCTCCAAAATTGCTTGGCAATCTCAAACTCTTTATTAAGATCTCTGTTTTGTATAGATATGTCTTTCAAAACCCATTCCAATCAGTTTAACTCAGAAGAAAAATACGTGCAGAAAACACAAGCAACTTTTCATCGTTCCTTTTTCTTCTCAGTAAACAGCATGATTTGCCATAAAAATATCAAACTGCTATATTTGATTGAATAAATTCTGATGTTTTATATAGAATAAATAATGCTTATTGTAACATGGTATTGTTTTTGGTATTTTTTTTCTTATGGGAGACAATTTATTCAGTATAACCCAAGTATGTGCCCTGACTGGGATTTGAATCCACAACCTTCTGGTCTATGGGACAACACACCACCCAGCCAGGGTGAGGCACCCAGCCAGGACTCATTCACGTGTTTTAAGTTAAAAATAGTATTTGTTCTTCTTAGCATTCATTACTAATCAGGACCTAACCTCGCTGACATGGTTTAAACCTTTACAAATTGAATTTGAAGGACGACTATTCTTTTCCATCAGAGTAAAACACATTCTAAATCTCAGTAAATCTATTTCTTTAATATGCTACTTGATGTGTAATAATACAAACAAAAACACATAATGGGTTCCTCTTAAAAAAGGAATATGTATTCACTCCTGATGAAAGATCTTTCGATAATTCACTCTTGGCTTCACTACTTGATTTACATTATCTTCCCACATTAATTTGTTTTTAATTTTTTTCCTGTCTTCTAAGGTTTTTCTCATTTCAGTGAAATGCATGTGACAGATGAGGTTGATGAACTACAGAAGTAAAGATTCTGCCTCAGAGGAAAAGCCTGAATTATTTTGCAGTCCCATAGAGTCCGTGCAAGAAACTGAGAAGTGAATTTCCAAGGGCTTGATGGTAGCATTTTAGAAACAAATGATGAAATCAACAACAACAAAAGAACCCATTAAAACAGTGTATTTTTTTAGTCAATATTGAATGGCTCCCTTGAGTCTATTTTTTTCCAAGGCTTCAGCCGATTCAATTGTATACTCTAAAAGTGACTGCAAAGCTATAGGATCTCTATATAATCCATTTTTCATTATAGACCTTAATTTCAAACATGTATCCCTTCTCTGAACTTTATTTTAATTTAGGGAAAGGTAAATAACTTATTCAACTATCTTCAGTTAAGGAAAGAAGCTGTGTAGCTGACATGCCTCAAGGTGAAGTTCATTGCTTTTAAAAAATAATACACCATCCCTTTACAAGTTCAGCCCATGTACTTTCATATGGAAGGAAGCTCAACTACTTCAGTCCTATTGTTTTCCACCAGTCAAGTTAGAAAGCTGTTTATTGGAGCATTTTTCTTTATTTGTCTCAGTAATGGAAAATCTGTTTTTGTGATCTTTTTCTCTGTGATTATACTGCAAGGCCGTATTTTATGTATCTCTTCAGTTGTCCTTTAATTTCCACCTACACACTTTGCAAAGGTGACTGAGTTGAGGGTATGACCCTACCTAAAATCCTAGAATCCCACACTGCCTCCTGTGCTAAGTAACTGACATTGTGTATTAGTTTCCTCATCGGTAGAATGGAATTCTGGTGGAGATAAAAAAAGGATTATGTATCTAAAAAAATAAACTGCTGGGAATTGATTGGCTGGCTGATTGATAGATTGATTGGTGTTTCTAACCTGGGTACTTAGTTGAGGATGATGTGTTCCGTTTATTTAAATTAAATTACTCCATTTTCCCCAAAGTACCTGTAAATTTTGCACTTGTATCACTGATCTGAACGATATTAGTAACAGCTAACTTAACTGATTGCATACTCACCAGTTGCTAGGAACGTCCCAGTCCTTTTTCAGTAAGTTTGGTTCATAAAAATGGGCAAACAGGACAATTTATTTATTTTTCTTGAAAATACAGGTTTCGTTAATGCTTTCACATGCACATATTCCAACCTCATTCTTTTACAATGCTTTTGGGAAGTAAATGGTTCAGGAATAGGTAGGAATACTTTTAGACAGTAAAATCCTTAGGAATAAATCAGTTTGGTTAATTTGTTAATTAATACCCAGGAGCAATCGCTGGGTTCATAGATAGCCCTGGACTAGAAGATTTTGGCTTATTTACTTCAATTTAGGGATCTTTACACTGCAACTAAAGCAAGGTATGGCAAAGAATTATCCTGTTAAATGGTGATCATCCCCTCAGCTGCATCAAGCAGAAGTCAGCTGGTCATTTCAGCTTACAAGTGGAAGATTCTGTGCAATGTGACAGCATGCAATATCTTCAAAATATGTGCTTGTGGATGGATTGGATCATTTAATTCTTACAATTTAATTTCCACACAGACCCGTTTTCAAAGCTATAACATAAGTACTTCAAGCTACAGAATTCCCTAGCAACCCACCCACACTACTGACTTATTTAGATGTGTTGTATGAAGTTGCATGTGAGGGGGTTTCTTAAAAGCCTCCCCCCCTTCTTTTTTGTCAGCAAGAACTGATACATTTCCCATTGGTAAATGGCCTAATAATGAACAATTATCAGTGTGAATTTGGAAGAAGGCATTTACAAATACTGTGTTAGTTTTATACATCCAGGCTCTAATAGGATATTTCAATAAAGGCACCCCTGGTGTTTTATTAAATAGCATTTTTTTTAAGATTTTATTTATTTTATTTTTAGACAGAGGGGAAGGGAGGGAGAAAGAGAAGAAGAGAAGCATCAATATGTGGTTGCCTTTCACATGCCCCCTACTGGGGACCTGGACCACAACCCAGGCATGTGCCCTGACTGGGGAACCGAACCGGCTACCCTTTGGTTTGCAGACAAACGCTCGATCCTCTGAGCTACACCAACCAGGGCTCAAATAGTATTTTTTAAACCTGGTTCTAAGATTCTATAATTTATTGCCTGGTCACTTATGTTATTGAAATTAAGAGTATATTTATGTGTCTTGATTATCAGAATTCTTTTTTCAAAGAAGTGAGATAATATAAACAAATTGACTATAGCCATCATATTAATGTTAGGTGTTATTCATATGTCTTCATTAATCCCCATGACAACTTTACCAGTATATTTATTTTATGGTACAAAGCTATGGCTTAGACAGTACAACTTGCTTAAGTCACAGAGGCAGTTACTAGCAGCACAAGCATTCTAACCCAGTCATCCTAATTCCAAAGCTCATTCTTGCTCTTTGTCCTGTGTCCTAGTTCTATGAGTACATTGCATATAACACAGTTTCTAACACAGAAATTATTTGCTAAAAGATAAGTGAATAGTAAGTACTTGGTAAATCAATATGAGTATACATATACTAAATCTCTGTTATTGTATTTTATATTTTCATAAAAACAAGCATTAATAGACCTCCTGCATACCTGTCTTACTGCAGAACAATTTATTTAGAATATTCTCAGACTAACAGAAGTGCACTTGTCGAGTTTGCTTTTGCTCATCATACTTCGGCTGAAGTGGATAACAGGCTTAGGAGAGGGACCTCGGGTCTTAAGCTGAGGCGGGGTTAAACTAGCTGGTCATGAAACACCAAACCCTTCTTGTCACGATCAGGGGTTCGATCCTTGTGGCTGCAACATTTTGGTGTATGGGCCAATGACATGACCTGTCACCTGAGCTGTCTTGGTTCAAAAAGTACCAGACACTCCCCTGCCTTAGTCATGAGAGAGAGTCTGTCTCTGCCACTACAGCAGATATGAGGCTCACTGCCACCTGGACACTTGACAGGCATTGTTTGCTTTCAGCACTTGCACTGCAAATTTCCGTGGAACTTTGCAAGAGGCCAGCAGGCAGGAAATCAGTCTGAATAAGTTATCTCTTACCCTTTCTGTATGTTATTGTTTCTGTAATTATTTTATTTCATATACGCTCACAAAAATTCCATTGATACCATGTTTCCTTGATATCATCTGTTTAATCTCACACTGGGTTCGTTTTTTTTCGTTTTCTTTTCCTCTTACGGGGAGAATATATACACTTACAAGAAAAAAAAAAGTGAGCCCCACCTGGTGTGGTTCAGTCGATTGGACATGGTTCTACAAACCACAGTGTTGCCGGTTTGAACCCTGGCTGGGACACATGCTTGGGTTTCAGTTTGGTCCCCAGTAGGGGTGCATAGGAGAGGCATCCAATTCATGTTTCTCTCTCACGTCAGTTTCTCTCCCTCTCTTTCTCCCTGCCTTCCCCTCTCTCTAAAATCAAAAATAAAATAAAGGTCTGAAAAAAGAAAAAAATGATTCATGAATGGAAATAACAATGATAATTGTTACAATGATAAGATTGAAATAGTATGAGAATTACTTTGCTTAATTTCAGCAAGGCCTGATTTGTTAAGGAGAGAGGCCGAATGAATAGTTAGTTACCTACCTGGAATGATAAGAGTCATTAGGGAAACTTCCTTGTTTCTCAAATGCTTCCTTTTCTATTGATTATGTTTTGAAAAATCCTGCAGTAAAAGATTGTTCTGTTTAATTAAAGGCTTAAAATGACAGTTCTCCTGGGATGGTTTATACTGAGTAAACTATCAATCCCTTCTGTGTGAATAAATTTCTAAAGAGTTAATAAGAAAAGCAATTTAGAAGAGGCCAGTAGCATAATCTTACTGAATAATCTTACTGAATAATAGACTAGGATGATGAGGGTAGATACTCAATCACAAAATAGAGTTGCTATCATTAAGGCCACATTTCTCTCTTCAAAGTTTGTTTTCTGCCCGCTATTGCCCCAACCTATGACTTATCAAGTGACAGTTGCCTAGTCTATTTTTAATATGTTTAACTTCTAGATAATTGAAAAATTCATTTTGACTTTTAATCTATTCAGGTATTTAGAAATAAATAGCTAATAAACCACTCTTCTTTTAACTATTTTCCCCGATGAAAAGTCATAATCCCAGATGAAATAATTTCCCCTAATAGTCCCCTCCAGACAGCAAAGAAGACCCTTCTTTTGCTCCCATGGCACATGAAACACGCCACAGTTTCAGTATTAACGTTTTGCAACTGTTCAATTTTCTCATTTTGGATTAGGAAATCAGCTTTGATAGGGCAGGAATTCTGTCCTGTTCAATTTATATCCTCAGTTCCTAGTTACCACAGTGATAAGCACATAGTAGGTGCACCGCGCAAGTCAGCGGTCACTTAGAAATAGCTGTGTAGCACAAACGGCAACGGGATTATGGTGCCCTGTGGCCAAATGAAGCTTATTCTATTCTAACTTACAAATTTATCCAGAAATGTCTCACTATTTATCTTGGATTTTTTCTTGTTATACATTTCTCTTTCCACGTGTTTTGTAGGACTCCCAAGAATAGTGTTTGTGTGCAACAGAAAAAAGAACACCAGTTTTATAATTGAGAACTCTGTGAAAATTTGTGTGACACCTGTGATATTGACATGTGGCACAGAACAGTCTATTATCATCTTTAGAGTAACAGGAAGTGAAGAGTTAACTACTTGGTTCCAAAAATATTAGCATGAAATTACATTGTTTTTGACCCAAAGCTTCTTATGATAACCTATTATATTTTTGGAAATCACCTTATAATTTTCCTAAGCTATAATGACAAGTCAGAACATTTTAATGGAGTGTGAGCATAAAAGGAAAGAGAAGTAGAGTAGTGTCACATTTTAAGTTGCAAACTTAGCAGGTGTTCCACAACCTATTCCATTTATTTAACCATTTATTTCTGTCTTTCTCAATATCTTTGTGGTGTATCTGCAGACTTACAGGCTTTGGCTGCAACCCCCTCCCTTTACTCCTCTCTCTGGGTCACATTTGAGCCCACTGAGAACATACATAATGTGACATTATCCTTATCTGCTGGCATCTGGGTATCCCCAGTTGAGGTATTGATCGTCTTGCCTGATTTCAGGCCTTGATTGCTATTCTTGTTGTATCTCCTGCGCAGTATTTTAATGTTATTTCTCCCTGCACAGGAAAATTCCTAGCATACCGGCAATCTCCTTCTGTTACCCAAGACACACACCTCAATTTATCCTCGCAAGGATTTCTGTGACTCTGGGCTCTCTATCACACACACACCAAGAGGTCGCATGAGTGCTTGGATGTCTTTCACACTTTTCCCAGGCTTGGGAGAATGAAGGGCTCGGGATCTGTTCTCCTTTCCCTGCCTAACCACGTCATGCTTTCATTCATACTTTATGGCAGTTGCTTTGTGTTATCAGGCTGCTTCCACAAGAGGCTTTGTAATTTAAAAGGAATAACCTAAAATCAAGGAGTAAGCCCTCTTCTATTAACACAGATATCCCTAACAACCTACACTAGAATTTTGATTCAAAGGGAGATAGGACTTTCATGTCACATGACTACATTTCACTTTCGTTTTATCCATGTCTTTCTTTCCACCAATAAGGAACACCCTTTTTCTTTGGAACAGTACAGTTTTACATTATGCTGTGGGCTGAATTGTGTCTCCCCTCCTCCCAGAAAAATTTGTATGTTGAAGCCCTGCCTCCAGTGTGGTTGGCATTTGGAGATGGGGCCTTGGAGAGGTAATTATGTTTAGGGGAGGTCTTAAGGGTGGGGCCCGGTGACGGGAATAGTGTCCTCATTAGAGGAGATGCCAGAGAGCTTTCTTTCTCTGTGTCTCCACTGTGGAGGATGCAGCCAGAAGCCGGCTGTCTGAATGCCGAGAAGAAAATCCTCATGGAGCCTGACCACGCAGACGTCCTGATCTTGGCCATCCAGCCTCCAGAGTTATGAGAAAATGAATCTGTTAAGCCACGCAGGCTATTGTGTTTTTGTTGTGCCAGCCGTAGCCAAGACACATCGTATCCTTCCTCTTACTGCCTGGCCTAATCTTAATGAGAAGTACTGTGGGCAGACCGAATGAAACTTACCAAGATGGCAAAATATACTAGGGGTATTGTAAAGCATATTGCTGTTATGGATAAAGGAACACGAGGCAAACCTCAAATTCAGACTAAATAATGAGAAGTCAAGTGTATGTTACTTCTCAAACTGTGGGCTACAACCCATTAAGGGGCTATGAGAACAATTAAGCAGGTCACGGTTAACCCTTTTTTCAATGATTTAGAATAGAACAAAATGAAGTAAGAAAGATCAGTTCGCTTTGTGAACATTTTTATTGTCTAGTTGTGTGCCTGAGCATGTTTGTTTCATGTGTTTATATACCAGTTAATAATATAAAATACAGTTCTTCCCGAGAGATTAACTGCTAGAGCTACATTCAGCGTGCTCACAGATGAGTACATTAGTAAATCCTCTCGCTTTATGTCTTCACTGCCTTCAATAGAGAACCTTTGGCAACAATGCCTTCTGAAAGGGACCGTGACTGTCTTGGAGACCAGTGTGGTATTCTGTCCTCCCAGTCTGTCCCCACACCCTCACAAACACAGCGGGCTTGTCTGGATTAGATTTGAAAATTGATGATGACACCTTCATAATCACTTTTGTTTCTTTCCTTTTCTTACTGTTTTATAAATTTCCTTCAACTTTTCCCACTCTCCTCCCAATCTACTTCTGCCCCCTTTAATATCCACTGGACGTAACATAATTTCTCTGAGCATCATTTTCCTTATTTGGAAAATAAGAGATTTGGCCTTGCTTTTATTCCAGGGTCCTTCTTGTTCAAAAATTCTGTAATTATTTTGCTATTATTTTAGACAATTGCAGCTATGACAGTGTTTCTCAACCTGGGATTTTATGATCAGCCTGTCAAGGTCTGAGGATATATTCTCAAGGACTGGGAAGCTTTAAAATTTGTTGCCTTAATTTTTGTAACAGTTGTTGTTGTTTCCTTAGCCTTGGGAACTCAGATGCATTTCTCTGGATGAGTGACTTGTGCAAGGACTCAAAAACTTCAAGTTGTTTAGCATAACCGGGGCATACTGTGTCGTTATGTGGGAATACAAGCTGAAGCAAGAGGTATAAGCAGGGGTTGGATCGTGAGCAACCTTGTGAGCCAAACTAAGAATTTTAAAATTTGCAATAGGTGTGTATGTGGAGTGGGGGTGGGTCATGGAGACAGCTGTGGTAGAAAGAGTACATTCAAAGGGAGAGGGAAAAAATCGGTTTTTGTTTTGTTTTGTTTTAGAAATATTGCCAAGGTAGAGAACAGGTCGGAGGTAACAGAAACCTGGGCCTAGTCGGAAAGGCTTTAATGTGATTAGAGTAAGAAATAATATTTGCCTGTACTATTGGCATCAATAGACAGTTGGAAGGAAAGGTGTATAAAAATTCGAGACATATTCTGTAAATAAGTTAATCAGAACTTGATTTTGGGCTAGATTTTGGGACTAGGGAAAAGAATGGTGGAGGATGACTTTGGCCTGGTTTTGTACGATGAGGTAAGGTGGCAAAAGGCCAACATCTGAGACTATGTTAGAAGGTTGTGGAATGGGAGGTAGAGAGAAAATGGAAAAAAAGGGTAACCTGGAAAGCCTTAGGGAAAAGTACTTAGACACATTCTAGTACTAGCAGGCAGTGCGGAGGGCTCATTTGGAGTAGGACACTACGAATTCGTATACTTTTTCTCCAGCAGCGTTCAACAGCCAGTAGAAGCGAAGAAGTTTTGTTATTTTAGAATTGGGGAGAATATAAAATATAGCTACAAGTTTGGAGGGCCTTCTAGACATATGGAAACACCGTTAAAATGTTAGGTGGGTGTTTTAAATAGATCAGCTTGGCTCTTACAGTACACATACGATCAACAGCTATAGGAGTGAATGGACACGAGGTCGGGCAGAGAGGCTTTTGAAACACAATGCAAAACTACATGCCTCAGTCCTTTCTACTGGGAAACCTGGAGCTGAGGTGACCCTTTACTTTTGTCTCTTTGAAGCAAGGGGCGTGGCTTTTATACTCCCAACGGACCCGGTCTGCTTCTGGGTGGGGTGTGACCTTGGGTGATAACAACTCTCTTCAGCTTCGGGCAGTGGTTTGCAAAGTGTGGTTCCCAGGACATCATCACCATCACTTTGGTGCTTGTTAAAAAGGTAGAGTATGGGGCGCCATGCCACGATTTACTGAATTAGAAATCTGGGGGCACAGCCATCTGCTCTTTAAGCTCTTCCAACGATTCTAATAAATGTTAAAGTTGGAGAGCCACTGGCTTTGGGAAACTTTAAAGAAAGACTCTGGAAAATAGCCAGCAGTCTGGACTGTCAGTGGCTGGGGAAGGAGTGTCTCGCTCTTGCGCGGGAGAAACGTGGGTCTCACAGCACGTCATCAACAAGCAAGGTTAGAAACACCAGGCAGGAGGCAGTGGCATCTATTCTGGGTTAGGAATATTGACAGCAGGCTTACTAGGAAGGAAATAGGGAAGGGAATAAATTAAAGATTTTGAATATTAATTATAAAAATATACTGTGGAAAATCCTTTTCGTTTATTGCCTTTTTATCTTTGGTATTCATCTCATCCACAAAATTATGTATTCTTTAACATCAACAACTCTTCTGAAGTGGACTATGATTATATCAAATACTTATAATGAGTTTTATGTTGTGATTAAGCAATAGAATATCTTTCTATATAGTTCAAATAGTTAAATGTAACTTACAATATGTTTTTTCCTTTTTATATATAAGCTGGTAATAATTAAAAGAGGAGCTCTTGAAAGTAAATTAAGTTCTATTATATAGAAGTATTCATTTAAAGCAAGTACATCTTTCCTTAGCTGATTAGCATAAAAGTCAAGTTTTATTAGAATAAAATACCTAATAATTTATTAAAGCACTTGTAAGTTTGTGTAAAACTTGATTTTAAACCCACATTGAATCAATTTTTTTTCCAAGGCTGTTGGTTGTATATATACTTTATTGCTGAGTTTTTTCATCTTAAACCCTTACAACACCAACCTCGACTAGAGGAGTATTTATTGCCAATGCACAATTTATTTAATGCACAGAACAGTTTGATGGGGCAGTTCATTGAACTCTAGATGCTATTTCAAGAAGTGGACATCTTGAAATTTTCCCTCTGTTCAGGGCTGGAAGTACCTGGAAAAGTACAATCCATCTTAAAAGGGGATGTAGAGGAAAGTTGTCAAGTCACTTTACCGTGTTTTTAGATTTCATGCAAAAGAATTTACTTTTGTAGGAGCCAGTGAGGTTTCTGTGCCACGTGGAACAGAATAAATGCTTTTTGGCAAATACAAACAAAGGAAGATACAACAGGTTTAAATAGCCCTGAGGATGGAAATTCTGACTTTTGATTTAGTCACTACCCAAGGAAAATTACTATCTCTTTAGGAAAAAAAAAAAAAAAGGTATAACTTTCTCAATGGAAGCAATTTAAAACAAAGTAAAATATGGAGCAAACGCCAGAGTATTATAATGCAGAAATGTATGTCTCAATTTGCATGGGTAGATGCTTTCCAGTTTTTAAATGACTGAATCTCCTAACTTCATTGCAGACTCAACATGCTGGAGTGGGGTGGGCTCTTTGTCCCTTGTCAGTGATGAGTCAATGTTCCTCCTGCCTTTCTGTTACTCATTATTTTACTGGTGTGGAGAAGGAGGATGCCAGAAGATAAGCGAAACTGGACAGTGGATTCATGGCTACTTAAAAGATAAAAGGGGAAGTTGAACTTAGTAGCTTGCAACAGCTTTTGATTAACAGTGGGTTGGGAGATATCAAAAAGGCAACTGGAAATGGTTGTGGAGATCCACTGTGGGTGAAGTTAGGTAAAGTTCCCTCATTCTATTAATCCTTTTACAGGTGAATTATTTTCATTGAAAACTTGGCGGAAATGATTTCTTCGTGTATTTTATTCACATTGCCCAAATGCATTACTGCAAAGAGGAATAATTTTTAATGTGTATATGTAATGTTAAAGCCAGAGAGTGACATCATTTATTTGACGTCTGAATCTATGCCCTCCCTCATGGTACACCACCCTAATTTTAACGAACATCTCAATTCCTTGCTCCCATAAACACCACCTGGTGTAGGAAGCTGACTTGATTACCAGATACAGAGGGGCACGTGAACTCTCTGGCCATAATGATTTGTTTAGAAAGTAGGCCTGTGGTTTAGCTGTTTGGATCAGAATGAATCTCAGGTTATTTATTAGGATTTTGTGGCCAAATCCTCTTCTGTGCTGGATAGAAATGCAGATGTCTGACTTCTTGGGAGCCACACCATCCTTCTTGGACTATGAGGAAACAAGCCTCTAATGACGAAAGGAAACACCTAGAAAAAGGAGTTGAGACATTAAAAAAAAAAACAACAAAAAAAAAAAACAAGTTCTGGTAATACTTTAGAGCACTACTTGAAAGACTTTTCAGCTACAAAGCAATCAATTATCTTTATTAATTAAGCCTGTTTGAATTGTGTTTTCCACTACTTGTAAACAGAAGCATTCTGATAAATTGGTAATCCGCTGTTCTCCAATCTGTAAATCATGTGTTAAATAATAACAGAAACAGATAAACATAAATAACAATATTTCTACACCAGGTAAATGTTTTCTGACTTTCTCCCATGATTTGTATATTATGGGTACATGCAATACCTTATTTAATTGCTTATCTTGCGACAAAATAGTTGAAGCCATAAATACTCAATATTAGTGACCAGTTTACAGATTTCTTACTTTATTTCCTTCTTCTTCATTTGTTGCAATGAAATCAAAGTATTATTTAGGAGTCAGGACGGGTTCTCAACATTAACAGAAGATAGACTTCTATTAACAAAAACCCTATTTCATCAAATATTTTGTTCATGGTAATAAATAATATAGGAAAAGAAAATTGGAAATCAGAGAACAAATAGTTTCTTCTCCTGTTTCAGAGATTACCTGGAGGTATCCATTACCTTTTATTATATAATTAGAAAGTTAAAATTTTCAGTAAATAAAAAATGTGTTTTTCTGAATATATTGATCTAAATAACTTAGACAAACTCAAATGTTTTCATTACTGGTCAAAACTTACCAGTGGAGATCCTTCATTAAGCATCATTAAGTCACCAAAAATATCTGTTTAATTTTTTAAATTTGACTGCATATGTATGTTTCTATAATAGCTGTTAATTGCACATTCTAGTGTCCTTGTTTTTTGTTTTATTTTGTTTTGTTTTGTATTGAGAGGCTACAACACTAGGAATGTTGACAATGACAGAAATAATTGGTTGCCTGGAAGATAAATGATAAATCAATATTAGAGTATATATAGATCAGCAGATTTATAACAGACCTGATGGCTTCTGGTTGAAGTATTCACATATTTTTTTTAAAAGGGTGCCACACAGAAGAGGCATCAGTTAACCACGAAGAAGTAAGAAAAGTAGCCATATCTTTGGGTAAATAATAACAATTGTGAATTAAAGAAGTGACCCTAGTCTTTGGACATCAAGTTATTTATGTCCCACTGGCAAGGCCAGCCCTTAGGTTTGGAGCCAGGGAACCCTCCAGTCCTTCTGATCTGATTGGAAACTCCAACACTGTTGTGACATTGAACAACAGATTTTCTTACCTGTTGCTATTAAACATTCAATTAACCTAACTCCCTTGCTTTGATTCCATGTCCACCAAGAAATCTGATTCCCATGCCTGCCTCCCTTTCAGTTTTTGTCCTTGTCACTGCAATATTTGACAGTAAATCAATAAAACAAGCTTTGATTATCTTTACTGAAATGACCACATAGTTTGGCAACTGGGAACCAATGTGTCAACTCTGTTGACTCAAATCTTCACAGTTTGGGTGAAAGCTGTATTTCTTAGTGCATATAAATAGATTGATTCTTTTGGTATTTATCTTATATGTTGTTTTTTAATAACAGTGATCCAGTCATTCAAGACCTGACTCCCTTCTGGGAAAATCAATGAGAAAGTATATTTGAACAACAACAAATTTAAAAACAAAAAATAACCAGAACTGCCAGAAAATCAAACTGTATGGAAGTCTGACAACCAAGGAGTTAAAGAAGAAACATTCATTCAGTGAGGTAAGAGGTTGTGGAGACTAGCAGCTGGGGCAGAGAGGACGTGCTGTGGTTGGCGGACCTGGCAGTCCCACATTTGCATGCTGATAAACTGGGAAGAACACCTGGGGAGTGAGAGAGACTGCGCAACCCAGGGTTCCAGTGCAGGAAAGAAAGCCTCAAAACTTCTATGGGTAAAAACCTGTGGGGTTTGCAGCGGCTGGAGAAACTGCCAGTCTCACAGGAAAGTCCGCTTGAGAGATGCTCAGGATCCTAGAATGTACACAAACCCATCCACCTGGGAATCAACACCAGAAGGGCCCAATTTGCTTGTGGGTAGCAGGGGAAGTGACTGAAAGCCGACCAAGAGTGAAGCAAATGACATTGTTGCCTCTCTGACCCTTTCCCCACATACGGGGCCACAAGGCAGTTATGTGGGATGCCCCGCCCTGGCAAATACCTAAGGCTCTGCCCCTCACAATGTAATAGGTGTGCCAAGACAAAAAAAAAAAAATATGACCCAAATGAACGAACAGATCAAAGCTCCAAAAATAGAACTAAGCAATGACGAGATAGCTAGCCTAACAGCTGCAGAGCTCAAAACACTGATAATCAGGATGCTCACAGAAATGGTTGATATGGTCGCAAAATGGAGGAAAAAGTGAAGGCTAAGCAAAGTGAAATAAAGCAAAATATACAGGGAACCAACAGTGAAGGGAAGGAAATGGACTCAAATCAACGATTTGGAGTAGAAAGAAGAAAGAAACATTCAACCAGAACAGAATGAAGAAACAAGAATTCAAAAAAATGAAGAGAGGCTTAGGAACCACTGGGACAACTTTAAGTGCTCCAACATCTGAATCATAGGGGTGCTAGAAAGAGAAGAGGAAGAGCAAGAAATTGAAAACTTCTTTGAAAAAATAAGGAAGGAGAACTTCCCCAATCTGGCAAAGGAAATAGACTTCCGGGAAGTCCAGGGAGCTCAGAGAGTCCCAAAAAAGTTGGACCCAAGAAAGCCGACACCAAAGCACATCATAATTTCATTACCTAAGATTAAAGATAAGGAGAAAATCTTAAAAGCAGCAAGAAAAAAGGAAATAGTTACCTACAAAGGAGTGCCCATAAGACTATCAACTGATTTCTCAAAAGAACCCTTGCAGGCAAGAAGGGTCTGGAATGAATTATTCAAAGTCATGAAAGGCAAGGCCCTACATCCAAGATTACTCTATCTGGCAAAACTATCATTTAGAATGGAAGGGCAGATAAAGTGCTTCCCAGATAAAATAAAGTTAAAGGAGTTCATCATCACCAAGCTCTTATTACATGAAATGTAAAGGGACTTATCTAAGAAAAAGATGATAAAAAATGTGAACAGTAAAATGACAACAAACTCACGACCATCAACAACTGATCCTAAGAAAAATAAAAACAAAAACAAACTAAGCAAACAACTAAAACAGGAACAGCATCACAGAACCAGAGATCAGATGGTGGGTTATCAGCAGAGAGGGAGAGAGTAGAGAGTGGAGCAAAGGTACAGGGAATAAGAAGCATAAATGGTAGGTACAAAATAGACAGGGGGAGGTTAAGAATAATATTGGAAAGGGAGAAGTCAAAGAACCTGTATGTACAACCCATGTACATGAACTAAGCGGGCAATGCTGGTGGGAGGGGGGTACAGGGCAGAGGGGAATAAAGGGGAGCAAAAGAAAATGGGACAACTGTAACAGCATAATCAATAAAATATATTTTAAAAAATAAATAAAATCTTTAAAAAAATAAAAGAAAGTGTATCTGAGAACTTCAAAATGAAGGAACATTATAGAAGTTTTCCGTCTGTATGATACCACTTATTTATCTGTGCATTAGTTTCTAAACTATCCATAAAAGAAATTTCAGGCATTGTTTATACCTTCTGTACAAAGTTTGATAATTTGCTTAAAAATTTTCATAGCCTTATACTGTCTTCAGATATAGTTTTGGCTGTTTAGAGTGACATGCAAATCCCTTCGTGATCTGGCTTCTATAGCTTTATCTCTTGACACCCTGCTGCCTATAATAGATGCTTCATTTTTGTTCTCTTATCTGAACTACTTACATTTCAAGATGCAGCCCAAAGAATATCTTAGGAGAATCACTACTCCTGTTTCTTCTTTCCCTTGCCTTAATACAACCCTCTTTGGAGCTTTAGACTTTGTTCTTATAACATAATTCTTGGCAATACTATGGTGTATTGTAAATATTGACTCATTTATCTCACCCATAAGAGCACAAGCCTTTTTGAGAATACAACTCTGAATTTTATCTTGGTATGTCTAGGATATAAGAAATATTACTGAAGGAATGAATGAATGGATGAATGAATATACTAGAATTTAATTTCCAACCCAATTCACTTTCCTTGTTACTAATTATAGTAGATTGATCTGATGACTCATTTATTTCTTCTTCCTGTTTCATACCCATTGTTATATACCTTTCCTAGGGCCTTCACACTCTGACTCTTAGAGTGGCTTCACTGGGCCAATAAAATGTTCATTAAAAAAGATGCAAGTCGAGACTGGTGCAGAGGCATATGAAATGGAACCACTTTGCAGAGAAGGAATTAACCCAGACCAGCTCAGCCATGCCCAGCCTGGATCAGCTGAATCCCAGTGATACACTGTTATAATATTGTATAAACACTCATTGTTAGAGGTCCTGAAATTTTGAGTGGGTTATTATGCAGCATTGTCACAATATGTAACAGATACGTCTATGATCATTAGCGATCTTAATTAAGCAATATCCCTAGCAAAAACAAAGCCATAATTAGTATTAACGATAGGCAATATGGAAAAATAAAGTTACATTATCTAATGCCAAACCACTTGGCTTTTAACCTCATCTTTTCCACTTATCAACAGTTTGACATTGATCAAATTACCGATTCATTATATGCTTCAGTTTTCTCATCTATAAAATGTAGAAACAATGGCAAATGCCTCATAAGTTTTGCTATGAGCATTAAATATGTGAACACATATAAAATATTTAGAACCATGCCTGGCATAGAATAAGTGCTCAAGAAATGTTACTGTTGCTGTGTGTAAATAGAACCTTGTTTAATGAATTTCCTCTTCACATTTCCCCTTGATGCATTATGCTGTGCTCATCTTAGCCCTGATGCATGGTTCTATTTGTCTGTGGAGAATTATAAAATATTAATGTTTTATCATTTCATTCAACAACATGGCTCTTTTGAACACAGAAGTAGGCAGAGTTCTAAACTGTAAGCCATACTTATACAACTATAAAAGTGGGAATGACAGATTTCCTGAAATAGTCACGTAAGATATCCTAATAAAATATGAAAAATTAGGAGCTGAGAAAGCAAAGCCAATTCATGAGAAAGCTAATATCTAGCCTGCAAAATCTTAAGGCTAAAGTTATTCTAATCTAAGTTCACTCCCTTTCAAAGCTATCCAGAGAACAGGCAGATCCCTCACAGGCAGATCAGCTCTGACAAACCCTCAAGGGTTAAAAGAGCCGGGACTAACCTTCAGACCTGCTGCATTTTTGTCATTTTGGCTTTTGCCTGTGTTCAAACACTTTTGGGGGCTCCTCATTAATTGGTTCTCTGGGTTACCTTATGGATCAAGTGACAGACAGGGTATGGATTCTACACTTTCACTGTGGTGGCCTTTGGAGCAGGAATCCTTGGTAGTAGTAATTTATCACTCTCCTTAATGCCTTCTACCATTGTGCATAGGGTTTTCAATTACGTGGAAAACTCAAGAAGCTGCTAAAGATAATATTCAGGGCAGGCAGACAAAAACAAGTAAAGCCCTTGGACTTTGCCACATCATCACCAAGGGTTTCTAAATAAGAAGGAACTTCTTTAACATCTCCGAGGATTCTTCTCACAAAGCACAGGCAATGCGTCTCAGGAGGCAACAAGCTTGTCATCACCATCTGTAAAGAAGAGAGTTAAAAACGCTGACTGCAGCAATTGTCGGGACCTGACACCTCCCTGCAACATTGGCCCAGTCCCTGAATGATCCACTTTCAATCCGTTATTGTACATTGTGAATAAGTGTTCCAGCATCATTGCTAGTTTTGCTTCCAGTAAGAGCAATATTCTCTTGATAGGAGAGAAATATAAGGATTTATATGAGTAATCTGGATACTCATCCCAGCACTTTGTATAGATGTTTTCAGTTATGAGCAGGCCAGAATTGTGGTACAATAGATGTGGATGTGAATAGAATTAGTTAGGATCCAAACCAAGTACATAAGGACATGGCCTTGAGGGCGACAATTGAGGGGCTATGTTAGAGCCATTGCCCATTACCAACAGTATACATGGATGAATAGCTTGTAGATTTGACTTCAGGGTTATCTTTTCTTGAAGACCTGCTTAGGAAGATGAGATACGAGGAGTATGATATTAGAATATAAATTTGGCCTCTGGGGAAGTGCTTCCAGCTCAAAAAATTATGGACATCTTTAAAGCACTCAGCAACCATTCTGCATACAATAACTCACTGGAAATATGGAGCTGGTCACATGCAGCAAGATTCACAGGGGACCATCTTCACTTGGAAGAAGATAGACAAGAACATTGCCCTATACAGTGATGACCATTTGCAATGCTAAGGGGAGTCCTTGGAAATGAAAGCTGCCAGTATATTCTTCTAGCTTGTAAGCTTTCTGACAAATGTTGTTAATGGCAATAAGTGAAAAAAAAGAAGCCAAACCTGTGCTTGGGGGTGCTAAAATAGCTTGAAAATCCACGGGGTGTTATTAAGCATTATCTCCTTTCCAAGACCTCCCTTCAATGGGTGAAAAATGAGGCAATAGAGCAGGTCATGGATGGCAACTTTTCACTCTGGGTACACGTGGGGAAGATAGCCAGGGTGGGACCAATTCATTAATCTCCTTTCAGCTTCCTACCATTACAAGGCTTTACATAAAATGCTCCGTTTTATTTTTTCGGGGAACAGTGGAGCTCTATTTACATCAGAAGGGACATCAAGTACCACGACAATCAGTAAAAATGAAATCCTACAGCTCAGGCTGCCAACCAGCGTGGAAAGTGCGCAGCAATAAGTGAGCTTCACAGGACAAGTCACGCGGCGGGGAGGGAAGACAGCAAGATGCCAAAATAGCTCATGGATCACATGAGAAAGGGGGCAGACTGAGAACGGCAGGCAGCAAAACCTAAAAAGACTCACAAAAGAGAAATCTTTGGCTTAGCTCTCTAGAAGCAGACAGATAGGAAGAAGAATAACAGAGAGGCCAAGTTGAGTTTGCAAGGGCAGTGTCAGACCCAGAGATAAGACCTGCCCAGAGTGCCTGCAGCCGCAAAGGCAGGGTTATTGACACTTGAACCCAGGGTTTAGAAGGACCATGAGTTATATATCAAACTTGACAGCTGTATCCGATACTCTCACTGTCATGTTTCATTGTTAAATATAAAGGGCAAGAAACTAAAGCGTTGCAGAAGCCTCTTAAATATTAAAGCTATACAAATGACACTCTCAACATGAGATCGCAATCATAAACATTTCAGAAAAGGCTGTCTAAATGCTCTATGTATGTTATTTTTATATACTCTGACACTTCCATGTAGGCCATAAAAATGGGAAACTATATTTCAACTTAGGTTAGCGTCGTCCTTTCTCTGCTATTCTGTTAGATTGTTGGCCTCTATTCCCAGATATTTGACAGACGCAGCGCTTAGTGCAAATGTGAAGGATAAAATAGTTTCGTATAAGCTGCATAGACATACACCCTCATTTTCTAAAATCTGAGCCCATCCAAACCTTGTGGGAATTCTCCTTGCTTCTCAGAAGATCTTACAGTACTTAATCTCTATTCATGTGATACAAGAAACAATGTCCTTCTCATTTTATTCTAAAGCCATCTTTAATGCCAAAGATGAATGTGGATATGAGGGAAGTTGACATTTATTCAGAATTATTATTCAATCAAAGTTCTATTTTCTTCTTATGATGATTTCATTTGTCAGAGCAGTTTTAATGCAAAGTTTGTGATTAGTTTCCCCCACGACCACCACCTTAAACAACTGATGCTAACATCTGTGTCACCTGAGGCTTCTTTTTGTTGATTATTTGGCATTCTATCTCCTTGCAATGTGGCACAATGAAAACATAAATAATTTGAGCCTTGTTTTTGCTGGGGGAGAGTGCTCTAGACAGTTGCGTGGTGCCAGAGCACTGATTCCAGAGAACATAAAGTAAAATTATATTCTTTCCACAAAAACATGCCACTTTTTTTCATCCTCTATTTAAAATTCTTTGTTTCGTTTGATTAGAGATTCACATCAGAGGCATCTTTTAGGTCAGGGGATCTGTCTGCTTGGGAACTTCCCACTGCGCCGATGAAGCACCATTCACCTAGTCTGAGCCGCTGGAGTTCAGAACAACCCTAGGGCACTTTTGTTTTCCATTTTACATCGCCTTTGTTCTTTCCTTTTTTTTCTCTTCTATTCAGAGGAAGGTGTGTGCTAATGCCAACTTGTTAGAAGTGTACCCAGCAGGGGGAGGATATGAGCTGTTTGGATTTTTGAAAATAGCCCTTGCTTATTTGCCCAGTGCTTTAGATAACAATTAGAGGGTAGTCTTCCCATAGACACAAGGGGCTTATTCCTCAAACGGCTTAGATTAGAACTTGTGTTGCTCAGGGAAAACCTACACAGACTTTGGTGGCTTACCCCAGCTCTCTCATAATTAGCTCTTAGCCTCCCCCGCCCCATGCCCAGTAGAAATGTTTTTGCGCTATTCTTTCTATAACACAGATGTCTTTCAAAAATTTAGATACATTGGAGATTGACTCTGAAATGTTATGTTTAGAGAACGATGGATTCCAGCATGAGTTGTGTTTGCTGCTATCTTTCCGAAGCAGGCATTCTCTGGCCTTGATTCTTGGAAAAGCATGGAAACAAAAGACAGTGTGAAGTTAATCACCTGGTAGTATTTTTTAAATTTAATTTTCAGAATATACCATCCATAGGGGAGTAATAATAAATTAACATCTTTGTAAAAACTTTTAAGAGCTAGAGTTTTGGACCAAAGCTCTTGTTACGTTGTTGACCAATTCAACTTCCAGGTTAGTCGCTCCTGATTAATTCTTTTTCATTTTTGCATGTTTGTGCTCTCTCTAGCTTACAAACATAGTCTTCTGAGATACTGCTAAGCATTTAGCGGTCATAGGGAGTAGATTCCTCTAATCCCTTCTTATGCCAAAACAAAGAAACAAACAAGAAAACATCCAGAGCTGATTTTTTCCTCCTTCAAATATTTTCCCCTTCATACCCAAAAAAGAGCCGGATTTTAAATAGCAGAACTTAGAACCAACGGGCACTAGGGATTTTGATTTTTCTACATAATTCTTACTCAGAAAGGTTGATTAAGTATGTTTTACTCAATTAACCACAAATGTGCCCTTGTGCACCACTCGCTTGTAATTGCCCTAATTGATTGTGAAGAGAGAGGTTTGGTCAGAGTCAAGCCAGATGTAGGCTTTGTTAGTGATTTTGATGGAATGACCCCGGGAAGCTTCAGTTTTATAGCTTTGATTAAAAAAAAAAATCCAAGACGCTTGCCCAGGCTTCTCTGCTTACTTAATTATATTTTGATAATTTATTTTACCCATTGACTTTTAGCCAGGCCAGGTTCTGTCTGATCTCCATGAGACTGCACAGACTTGCAGGAGAGGAGGAAATGCCCTGGTTCGTTATCTTCTCTTCTTGCTTTGTCAGACCTGTTTTCTGGAAATTGTATGCAAATTCTGGTTCTCAGACATTTTCTTTAAAAAAACGTTCCTTCCTTTTTCTCCCAATTTCTGAATCATTTCATTAATATAGGGTGAATTGTCTGTTTTCTGTCTTCTAATCACTGGCGTTGAAGATTTCACCATTAGACATTCATTCTATCTTACAAACATTGTCTTCCCAAGCCTATTCAAAAACTGATATTGTTTTGGTAAAATGAGGCTTTAAATAGAAGATTGGGTTAAGATAAATTTCCATTAGGTACTACAATCAAACTAATTCAGAATTGTCTATTAATTCTTAGACTTAATAATAAAAGAGTGTAGAAATTAAGGTTATAAGAGGTTAAAATTCTAATACATGTAGTTGAAGCTAATTACAATAGTAAGAGGGGACACCTATATGCAAGAAAAGTAGGATGTGTTTCTGGCAAAGAAAAGTTGTGAGGAATGAAGAAATGTTTTTCTTAAAAGAAATGAGAGTGCTTTTGGCCTAAACTAGAATTTCTGGTTTTTTTTAAAAAAGATTTTATTTATTTATATTTAGAGGGGAAGGAAGGGAGAAAGAGAGGGGAACATCAATGTGCGGTTGCCTCTCACACGCCTCCTACTGGGGACCTGGCCCGCAACCCAGGCATGTGACTAGGAATCGAACCAGTGACCCTTTGCTTTGCAGGCTAGCGCTCAGTCCACTGAGCCACACCAGCCAGGATGAAGATCTGGTTATTAAGGGTAAACTAGATGTATACAAAAAGTTGAAGAGAGCAAAATGGAATTTTATCTTGTATAATTATGCTGGCTAAAAAATTGAATTGTTATTATAAGCATTCTAGAAATTAAGCTTTAGTATTAGTGGTATTCTTATGTAAAACTGAAACAATTTCATTTCATCTAGTAAAAAGACTAAGTATTCTCAAATTGTTGGTCTATGCCTGATGAGAGATTGTAAAAGGTTTTTCTTATCAGTCTGCCAAGAAAAAAATTCTTTGTTTTATGAAAATAATTTTCTATGTTTTATGTTGTCTTAATCAGGTCTTTGATTACTTAAGAAACTGAATCTTCTCAATAATAACAGCTAGCTTTCTGTACATGCCTTTGAAATCTTTTATTGCCACTTTGGTCAAATAGATAATTAAGTATTGTTTCATAATAATCTGTGATCCTATTTAGTCAAATGTTTTAAAATCTTTTGATATTTTTTCCTAATTTCCCAAGAATCAAATTCTAAATGATGTCTTTTGACCACAAACTATTTTTGAAGTTTTCCAGTGGGTCCCTTAAGCACTTCAAAAAATTTGCTTTTTCCCTTAAGAAAAGAGAGATATTAAGCCTATTAAACTTATTTGGTATGTTAAATTACACTGGAAGCATTATCAAGTAAGATATAAGTCTTTTTAGGTTATATTGCATGGGTTAATGTAAGTAGTTCTAGAAAATCTATAAAACTCATAAAAATCTGATATGTCCTAGTAAATGTTATCACTTGGAATTCTAGTTACTTTAGAATATGTCACAGAAATAACCAAATTTCCTTGTCAATTCTATTGCAATGGCTCCTCATTAGATCTTTAAGAGTGGACAAAACTTCTTACTGTTATTCTCTTACTTTCTTAAATTACTGTCATCAACATTGAGGCTGACACTAAACAGACTGAATTCGAATATCAGGGAAATATGCTGGCTGACTTTCATGCAAAGGTAGTGTTACTGTATAGAAGTGGGATTTGGCTTCCCGTTGCCACCCATAGGCAAATTCCGGAGGCAGAAGTTAAGTGAGAAAAAGAAAGAAATCTTTTATTTAAAAGATGCAAAATCTGGGAGGATGGCAGGCTGCTGCCTCAAAGCCCATCCCCTCCAGAACACGCAGAGGGTGGCTAGAACACCCTCTAGCCAGCCACCCTCTGCCACACTAGTCCAAGGCTCCACCCAGTGTTTCTTCCTCCATTTAAAAACACCACCCTTCAGGAACTGCAGGCAGCCGCAGCCCGATCACCCAGGCGGCTGAACTTGCTCCCTGTTGCAGTCTGGCTTTAGACTCCCTCCTGGAGCCTGTGAGTGTTGTCAGAGCCAACGTTCGCCATGTGGCTTCCAGGACCAAAAAGGTCCTACAGGCCCTGGTCTGCACAAGCATGAGTAGGTCCAAGAGAGGAAGACAGTGCATCTCTGCCTTCCCTTGGTTTAAATCTCCTGGCCCAAACTTTCATGTGTTCTGGGAGGGTCCAGCCACCCACCAGTGAATCCCATCCTTTTCTAAGGCTAGACTAACAGACTTTTTTTCTGGCATAGCACCTCCCCCTTCCACCATGTACCAGAAGGGAGCAGAAGAAATTTCCCCTAGCCAAAGATTTTACTAGCCTCAAGCACGCTCAGCACAATGCTTCCTCCTGACCGTGTCTTTCCTTGAGAGGTAGGGGAATCTGTCATCACATGCCATCCTAGCTCATTTACCCAGGCAGCATAGTACCTGGTCTCCTTCGGACATTTTCTGTGGCCTCTCCCTCCCTTGGGCCCTGGTCAGATCACACTTCTGGGGGAGCTGAAACTCAGCTACATAAGATGATTGAGCAAGCCATTTGGCTTAAAAGGGTGTCTCCTTCAATGGCGTCTTTCTTTGATTGGTTTCAATCTTGGGACTATGGCTCCAAAGTGCACTCTAAAAACTGGAAATTATCTTGTTTATAGCTATCATAATAGTCTTTCCAGTGTGTTGTATCCTCTCAAAAGCTTTAAATGCAAGTTTTTAGCCACTGACCACTAGGCAAATCACCTCTCTGGGACTGGAACCTTAAAAAAAAACACAAAAACAAACCTGAAATAAAAACAAAGGGAAAGGTCAATTTAAAGATTATAAACCTAGAATTGTGACCTGTATCACAGGACTTAAGCAAAAACATCCTAATTTGTAAATATCACATAAAGGATCAGTAAAAGTTGAAAGAACTACAGAGCAGTAACTGAGAGTGAAGCCAATGTCTTTTTTTTTTTTTTTATCACATCTGTCAGTTAAACTGACAATCTGATCAAAAGGGGGGAATTATTAAAGAAAAAAATCACAGGCTCCAAATGGTGTTACTTGTGCTACAGCCCATGATAACCAAACTAACATTTAATACCTGACCTATTTGAAGTTGCAGCTCCTTCAAGGAATGTAATTTTCACCACCAGCTTGGACTTTTCTTGAGGTTACACCATGAGGTAATCTGACAGGTGACCCTCTCCAGCCCCCACAGGAAATGAGACAATCTGCATGACAAAACACTTGCCTCTCCCTCCAGCACAAAATACAAGATTTCCTGATCTAAAAATAATCTTTCTTTTTGTAAGCCTTCCTTGCCACACCCTTCTTCCTATAAAAACCTATACTGTACATACTGTACAACTCCCTGGAATGCCATCATGGTTACAAGATGGGATGCTGTCCTATTTATTATGAATCTCTTAACAAAGTCCATTAGATCTGCAGACTTACTGGGTTCATTTTATTCTTTAACAATACACAATATATATGTGTGAATATTCATATTAAACAAAGCTATGGGAAACTTGATAAGATAGCTTTTTATTTTAAAAAATAGAACTGAAGGGATATTGTTGTAGACCATAATATGTGCAGCTTTTGGAATGGAATCATAGAATGCCATAGAATTTTAGAATTATACACTAGAAAACTAGACCAAGACTCCAGTTTTTAAAACCTCCCTTACTATAATGAGCTTTACATTTCACCAAACCACTTTCCCTGGTCCTGCCCTTTAAAATTACATCTAATAAAAAATTCTTTTTTTTTTTTTAACATACAGTTCTTCAAACACTTGAGGTTAGCTGTAGATAATAATAACAATAATACTGTCTTATATTTGGGTAGTGCTTTACAGTTTTCAAAGTCCTATTATGATCATTTTAGTATCTTATTTTATTTCTAAGAAATGTGTATGTATATATATATATATATATATATATATATGTCAAATTAGAAAAGTTAATAAGATTAGGAATTTTCTTGACATCAAGTAATCAAGTGGTAGATACACTGGCAATTGATTCTAAGGAAAGGTTGAACAACCGGGCAACCACTATAACAAAATAGAGCTGAACAACACAACATCCTCTCTATTTTTTTACCATTTTGTCTATCTACCTGTTTATCAGCTTATTTTTTATTGCAGGCTGCCTTTCTTTCTTTGTTGTTAACATCATCAGTAGTAGCTTCTTAGCTGTCATCTCCCAGGTCTGGCTATTAAACATCATCTGATCTCTCTCTCTGGTTCAAAATCCCATGAAGGGCCTCATAGGCTATTCAGGATCACCTTCCTATACCTGCTACAACCAGGTGTAGTTAGACACAGTATAGCAGCTCTCATGTGAATGGTGAATAGTTTCTAGGAAAGACTATAAAGATGATAATCACACACTTACCTATTATATCAATCAAATTTCATGGATGAGGAAACTGAGGCTTGGAGATATCAGGCAATTTATGCGAGACAGTATCTCTTGCAAGTGACAGGTCAAGAACTTCTGGTCCTCTGACTATGAAATATTGTGGATATTTTATTTAGAATTTAGCAAAATTAATTTACGAAGCAAGGAAGAACAGTCCAAATATTTTTCTTAATGTTGTTGCTATTCAGTTAGGTCACATTAGTTATTTTGGACATCTCTGAAATATATATATCTAAAACACCCATACATCTTTCACTTGAAAAGATCTGTTAGGTGGGACTCACTAACCGTATGTTAAAAATATAAACCTCTTTGATAGTTTATGTTCTAAGTTAGTTTTGACCCACTTTTTCTTTTAGTTTCTCAAAATTGCTGAAGTCCTTATTCTGTCAGTTACTATATGTCAGTTATATTTTTCTAAATACAAACATCTGGATACATGATCTGCTGGATCTTTATACCGCTTCCTTGTATGGAATTCCAACAAGCTATCCACATTTTAAAGTTTCCTGTATAAAAGTAGAATAATTCTCAGAAGGCAATTAATTTTCTTCTTATGCTCTAGCTCTGATTCTGCCCTTTAGAGCCAAGAAAAATGAGTTATTTCACTGAAAAACACAAGTCATAAAAAGTAGCGTTTGACTCTATTTTTCAAGACTCCTTTGGTTCTTAATGAAACCATATCACCAAACCGGTTTGATAAAAATGAGAAAATATTAGCTCACATAAATGTAAAATCAAAGGGCAGGAATACCTCGGGCATGACTGGATCCCTGTACTCTGGTGATATCTTATGGCATTGCCTCTCTCTTCACTTGCTCTACTTCTCTGTGAATGGACTGAATTCTTAGGAAGGTGTTCACCATACTGCAGGGCTTTAGGATCCCTTAGTGGGAATCATCTGCATTTTTCACCATCCAAAGCTAAGAGAAAATCCATGAGAACCTAAAAGGCATTCACAGAGCAAATCTCAAGATTTTGTGTTGGGGAAAAGAAAGTCCATTTCTTAAAAAGAACATGACAGTGGGTTATAAGGAGTTTTTTAAAGGTCATCTAGCTTGTGCATAGGAGAGTTGTACTCAAGCCAGAACACCTTTATGCCTCATTCCAGCTTAACATGCATAACCACATAATATTTTAAAATTTTATAAGATTCATAAGATTTATAAAAATTTCCAATCTGTGTGTTTTTTGGAGGATACGTATATGTATGTAAAAAATAACTTATTTACACTTAAAGTGGTGAATGAAAGAAAATCTTGTCATTTTTATTTACTTGAGTTTTGTTTATATTTCTATGTTCACAAAGTCTTCTTTGTATTGAATTCCCCTAAGTTAAATGTACAATTCCATTCATTTTCCATAAATAATAACCAATGTACTTGGACTTTATTAGAATGTATATCTTGCTTCTGTAATATTTTAAAAGATATGTTCACATTCCATTAATGTTTGTAAAAGTAAGAATTAAAAACCTAGCTATTTAACTCTAAAATAGTTTACCTTCAAAATACAATTACAGTAGAATGAAGCATTAAGATTCTGTTGGTTTCAAGTGTTCAAAATAGAATTTCAACAAGCTTAAGTAAAATAGGAACTTAATGAATGGCTTCTAGGTTGTCTCCCAGATTGGCAATATAAGAAATTAACTGTAATCAGGAGGCTAATGCTCTCAGAACCCTATCCACCCATCTCTCCATTCCTCTCTCTCTCTCTCTCTTTCTCTCTCTCTCTCTCTCTCTCTTCCCCCTTCCTGTCTTTCCCCAGTTCAGCTTTCTGCACCTCTACATTCTAAACCAAACATGATTTCTTCTAATTCCATAAAGTTTATAACTTTATATATTACAGCTTAATCCACTAGAGAGAGATCTGTTCCCCTTTTTTTCCGGTTTTATAATCTTTAGGGAAAGACTCTTTGGTCATCTTGGATCAGGGAATCTCTTAGTGAACAGAGTTGGAATTTATGAGAACTTTGTCCAAGTTTCTGTTAGATGCTTATGCCAATTGGCTTAAATGCCTAGTTTAGTCAGTAGCTGGTATTTTGTCATGCTAAAATGTCACTCCCTTAGTTACTACACATGTGGGGTAGGAGCTCTCTTTCAGAAAAGGGATTCTCTAATATCCAATATACTAATAGATTTTTCTCTGTCCAGTATACTTAGTAATAGATTTTCTCATAGCCAGTGATAGTTTTAGGATATTAGCTGAAGTCCTCATTGAAAATTTAACCTATATATCCTAGCTATAACTAGAGTTTATACTTTATCAATCTTGCTAGAGATGTTATATGCAAAGTGAATTTGTCCCTTGCAATGTCATTTGCATATATTTTAATGATCAGTTCTCTTATTAATTTTATTTCTGTTCATCCCATGACAACTCTTAAATACAGTTAAGATTGAAAATAAATATTTTTAACTTGACTAAAGGAATAACAGTAATCATAGAATTAAATAAACATGCACGATATAGCACAAAAAGGTGCATGCTTTTGAAATTTGTCCTGTTGGATATGTTTTTGTGAAGGGAGTGCCTGAGATTATAATGACAAACTCATATCCATATTTTGTACTTTATTTTTCTCAAAGGACTTTTTATTATTCTATGAGATTTCTGAAATACCTATAATAAAATATGTAATAATATTCATAATTATAAAGAAATGGCTGATTTTAGAAGCCAGTTGAAATCATTTATCAAGTCACACTTTTCAAGAACATTCAGGACACTGCAGACAGTGCTAGAAGACAGTGGGACGCCATCTTGATATAAGTAGGTTATCCCAGAGGAAAACAGTTGAGTTTTAGAAAAAGAGTTCATTTTTTCATGCATTGTTTCATAAGCACACAAATATATCTGAGTAGCTTATTAAATAGAAAATCATTTCAATAGGTGGATTAGACAGAATTGGTAAGAAATGGTGAATTCAGGCCAGTCATAAAATTTACTAAAGTTTGCCATCTAGAGGTCTAGAGGGGTATATTTTGGAAAGTATTTTCAGATATATTTTCTATAAACTAAAGTTCTAATATTTGATATGATTAATGTATCAGATAAAATAAATACTGAGGTAAAGGGAGAACAATTTATTTACTGTGGAACCTATACAGAACATTTTAAAATTTGGGACTTTTAGTCTTAAATGAAAGCAAATACGCTTCAATTTTTTACTTATACATTCATTTTGGTAGATATATTATAAGAAACCTTTCAGGCAAGCCCATTTACAAATTGCTTCACACTATATGAAGGAAAGAAAAACAATACATTACACGTTGGTAAATGTATCGTGACACGTATAATAATTAACATTTTCTTGACTATCAAGACTGTCTTGTGGTTTTTTGTATCCCTGGTGAGTACTGCCAGTTGATGGATAGAAAAAAAAAGTTGTTCATGTTAAATAACTATAGAAATATGAAAAGTAAAATTTCCAATAATAAAGGAAAAAGGCATCATTCTAAAACTCGGTTTTAAGGCCCAGTACTCTATCTTTACATGCACACACACATAAAAAATATGAGTGTGTGGATTTTGGTACTTTAAGAAGTCATTGTAATGCATAGATCATTGCTGAAATAGATTACCCAGTGGAGGCATTTATCAAGGCTGCAATTGTGTTTTCATGAATGTTTTACAGTTGTCAGCTTATCAATGCTAAAACAGAGGATAATGAGCTTTAAAATGTAGGTTATAGGGCCACAGTAGAACCTACTTCTAATGAAAACTTCCCAATCAACTGAACTGAAGGGTTGGGAACTTCAAATTCTTACAACGTCACAGGGTGCTGGTTTTGATGGTAAGAGAAGCAAGAGGTTGCTGATGCTGCCACTGTTAATGCTTTACTTTGTCAGGAAAAAGTGGTGAGCTTTGCGTGTGATCCAGACAAACAGGTTCAATTGTTAACAGCAGCTGGAAAACACTGAAAGGGCTTTCTTCAATTAAAAAAAAAAATCTATACCTACCAAGAGTAGGTCATTTCATTTTTTACCCATTTTAAGAGACCCTCTAATTTAAGATGTACCTTAGAGTTAAAATCAACATTCAGGGGAGGGTATCGCCTCACTAATTGTACACACTTACATCAGATTTCAGGGTAAGTATCAGACTTCCCATGTGGAGGCAGAGTGTTTTTAGAAATGAGAAATCGCTGTAACATAAATGGCTTTATCTAGTAGAAGTAATATGCACCTCTGTAATTAAGTATTTCATGTTATGGTGTTATTACTCAATGTCCTTACATTGACCTCCAGGAAAACAGTGTCCAAATACTACATTATAATTTTAGCATTTGTCTCTTTAAATAGTATAGTTCCTGTGAAATGTAGTGCATTGTGTTGATAAAATATCCAAGACAATTTACTGACAAAAGGTTATGCCAGTAGCAGTGAATTTCCTTTGCCTCATTCCAGGGAACGTTTATATCTTGAAATCGACTTAAAAACAGTAATAAGGTTGAACAGACAGCTCAATCTTTACGCTCCTCAGTGTTTGGAGACCGTGTGAGCAATGGCTACCTGAGGCACATTGTTCATTATGCACCATTCACAGCCCACTAAAGGCAGCGAACATTTTATGTTAACAGTACCAAGACCTGGTGATGAGAAAAGCTGCTTTCAGTGTTTCCTGAAACCAAAGCAACTCCTCTTACTATGGTACAAGCATCACATTTATCATAGCAGGAGTTCCTATTTACTAGTCAGTTGATAAGCATAATGTCATATGGGAAGTTACTGACCCCGAGAGCACTTGTTACCACTGTGACTGTAATTGTGCGTGTGTGCTTGTCCGTGAAGATATTGTGCTGCTTCGTCTTCAAAGATAGCATTGTAAGTATTTCAATAGTCTTATTATATATTCAAATTCTTGCCTTATCTTTTAAAAATGGACTTCATTAATATAAGCCTCATATATTTAGGTATTATGCGTCTCATATATTTAATGCCTTTAAAGAGGTTCTCAGTCTGGCATAATGGTAATGTTGTGTCTGTGGAATTAGACCACTTAGTTCATACCCTAGTTTCTGCCTAGCTCTGTGACCTTGGGCATATTACTCCCAGTCTTGCTGTGATCAAATTATCTATGCTACAAAGAGAGGAAATAATCGTACATACATGAATGAAACAAAAGAGATCAATAAGTATTCACTATTAGCATGATATTTAATCACCAGTCAATAGCCTTGAAACCTATGTAGCGTAGTTTATCTCTCCGTGTCAACAAAATCTTGATTACTTTTTCAGACAAGAGGCTCTTAGGTAAAAATCAACATCTGGATTTTATAAGAAGGTTTTGAGGTTATTGAGTGTAAGAGGCAACCTGAGTTTCAGTTTGAGAGTCTTCTACAGTCATTTTAAAGATGCACGATTTTCTAAAGAACTAAATATACACTCGAATATAGCACATAATATTGAAGAATAATGAAAGGCATGGCAGTGTTATTACTGTGGCTGTTGGCATGCCGAAGTTACAATTACAGGTCTGTCACTTCGTCAATATCTTTAGGTCTTATATTCATCATCTTTAATTTAGAATAATAATGCTTTTATTAGAGTTGTTATGAGGCTTAACTGAGATAATATAATTAAATTGTATGGAAAAGTTGATAAGTAGTAGTTTTTGTTTTGTTATTTTTTAATAGGAAGAAAGTGCAACAGGGAGTTGGCTAGATATGGGCATATTGCTCTTACTTTTCCTCAATAATTATTATTGTTTTTTCCATTTGTATAAACCATGGCCTGTCGCTCTCTTTATTTACCATTTTCTTTCATTAAATTCTCCTCTTGCTTCATATTTGTTTCCTCTTCACTTCCCCTTTTCCTGTTATTTTCCACTAAACCCAAAGTAGCATTTTGACGAAAATATTTTTCTAAGTTTGCGAAAACCTGATTTGTGTTGAAAATTGCTGTGATGTAGAATATAATATGGCTAGCATACGTGGTTTTGAATAAGGCAAAAATGTGTATTTATATATTTGCCTATCACCAATTGATCCAATGTTCTTTAAGCCAGAGATTAGTAAAAATGTCTACCAAGGTCCGGATAGTAAATATTTCGGACTTTGTAAGCCATACGGTCTCTGCTGCAGTTATTTAATTCTGCCACTGTAGTGTGGAGTGATCCATAGATGATACAGAAAAAAAGGAGTGTGCTTATGTTCTCATAAAACTTTATTTACAAAAGCTGAAATTTAAATTTGATATAATTTTCACATATAGTATTTTAAAAAATTTTTCCAACTGTGTAAAAATGTAAAAATTAAAATTGGGCCATGGGGCATACAAATACAGGTGATAAGCCACGTTTGGTCTATGGGAAATAGTTTGTAGTCTCCTGCTTTAAGCTATGAGATTTATCCTGATGTTAAGAAATTTTATGTTCAGCCCTCACTGGTGTAGCTTAATGGATTGAGCACCGGCTTGAGGAGCAAAAGGTCACCTGTTCAATCCCCAGTCCAGACACATGTCTGGGTTGCGGGCCAGGTCTCCGGCTGAGGACACGTGAGAGGCAACTGATGTATCTCTCATGCATCGATGTTTCTCTCCATCTCTTTCTCCCTCCCTTCCTGTTTGTCTAAAATAAGTCAATGAAATCTTAAAAAAAAAAGAAAAGAAATTGTGTGTTCAAACTCCAGTTAATTAAAAACACGTTAGAAGAGACCATAGTACCAGATTAAGTGGGAACAGATTATAGAAGACTTCAAATAACAAGACGAGACATAGAGATAAATTATATTTTCAATAGATTGCTTTATTTATTCTAAGCAGGAGAATTAAGTGATAAAAACAATGTTTTAGTAAGGTTCATCTGGAAGTGCTGTACAGTGTGGACATCAAAAACAACAAAACCCCCTGCCCACCCAAAAGTTAAAGTGAATTCTAAGCACACTTTTCCTACTCAGGTGTTAGCTTATGCTAGCCTTGATCTGGGTGCTGACTTTGAGAACTGTGAAGGAGCCAATAAAGAAAGAATCAACAAAACTTGATAAACCATTGATTAAAGGGTAAGATGGAGTACATAACTAAGTGAGCTGGCAAATTTATTAAAGTCAGCAACTAGAATAAAATAAGAAAGTTATAATGGGGAAGAGAAGTCATAATTTGGATTATGTATCTTTTACAGGCTAAATTATTGAGAACAATAAGGCTTTTCAGAAGTGATTCATAAAAGAAAACCTTCTAAGGGTCATTTATTTGTTTGCTTCCATCTTTGCTTTTTCATAGTTTAAACTGTTGTTATTTTAGTTTTTATGTTGTAATCAAGTAAGTCAGTAAGTTTGCTAATGAGTGGGGACTAAGTTGGACCATTAAGTGGCATACATGTAAGTGAGTAAAATAAAAAAATGTTCACATAAAAATTCCACAGGCAACACCTGAAGTCACGGTAGTTTCAAAAAGCATAGAGTACATAAACACATTTGGGTTTCTTTTGTTGTTGTTGTCCTATTAGTATATAATGAGAGAAAAATGGCTTTGTTCAGATCTCATTTTCTGGACATTTTTACAACATAACATTCAAGGATGTGCATTCCAAGTAAAAACATTTAGCAGTTACCTGAATCACTGAGAATTAAATCACTGAAGATTTTCTTAGAAAACTCAATTTTTAAACTATCATATCTCATTCCTATCCAGGAACATGCTAGCCTACTCCTGGCTCTCCTATGTGAACTTTTTATCCATCATTTGGGGTAAGCCGTATGCTTTTAAGAAGTAAGCATAGAATAAGGGGGGAAAAAACACCATTCTTTTAAATAAAGTATTCCCTTAAGCACAGACAGAGTTTAAATAACACATTTGAACACTTTTGCTGATTTCTTAGAAATTGGGTGGTGTTGTGTGACAAGTTGAAATGTATTAGTTTTTATAGGGTAGTTGACAAATGTCCAAGTGTGAAGTTGTTTTGGTCCTTGAGGGTTGTCTTTTTGTAATTTGAATGATCGCCTCCCATTTCCTTTTGTAAACTGAGAAGCAAAAGCATCCTTGTGTTGTGAAGTAACAAAATAACACCCGTCTATATAAGCACTTAGGGTAAAATACCTTTATGCTGTATCTACATATATTGGGGATTGTGGTTTGTGGCTGGCAAAACAGGAAGCTTCCAATCACAAATGAGGGAGACTGCTAGCAGGTTGATTAATCGAAAAAGATCATTTCATGAGGAAACATGAAATAATTGGTTGTATGCACATTTAAAAAATTCCTACTGACCTAAACCCTATAAACATACAAGGTTTGTCCAGAAAGTATCCAGTCATGTACTATGAAAAATAGAAACATAAATTGAAGAAGATACAAGATACAGGAAACATTGTACATAGGACAATGATGCCTCAGTCCCCTTCAAAGATGGTCCTTTGAGACCTCACACAGTTCTCCCAATCACCATCAGCTGCCCTGTAGTATTTTCCTGAATCTAATTGACAGTTTGAAATCTCTTCCCTTTCAAAGGTGATTTTAGTTTTGGGAAAAGCCAAAAATCACAGGATGCCAAAAGTCTGGGCTGTAGTGGGGCTGAGTCACCTGGGTGATTTGATGTTTCACCAAAAAAACTCTGTATGAGACTTGATGCCTGAGTGGGCACATTGTTGTGATAAAACTGTCAATCACCAGTTGCCCATTGCTGTGACCTTCTGAATCACCTGAATAGTTTCCATGGAGGAATGTTTAATGCAAAATTTGTTGCAGATCGAGTGCTCTACTCACTCAGTCATTTTGAATGCTGTAGTCACACGTACACAAGCTCACTCAACAGCATCTACTGCCTCCATCGACTAGCGCAGTGAAGTCCTCACTGTTCACACCTGTACATTCCAGTCCACTCTCCATGGTTGTAAGGTTACATCGATGTTGTGCAAACCATTCTCATTATATTAACAATGGCTGGACTTTTTCTATACAGATCTCTTATGTTCATTAACTATTGTTTTTATCTTCACCTGAGGATATGTTTTATTGATTTGAGAGAGAGAGAAAGAGAGACAGAGAGAGAAACACTGATGTGAAAAAAACATCAGTTGGTTGCCTTCCTACGTGCCCTGAGTAGGGAGTCAACCTGCAATAAGAGTATGTGCTCTGACTGGGAATCAAAGCCACAATCTTTTTGGTGCACGATATGACATTCCAACCAGCTGAGCCTCCTGGCCAGGGCACATTAACTAATTTTTTAATGTAAAACCAAAGTTGATTTTACTTTTTTTTTGTTTTTTAAGAATGCACAGCTAAAGAAAACATCAGCAAAATGAAAAGGGAACCAATCCTCTGGGAAAATATATTTGCCAATGATACCTCCGACAAGGGTTTGATCTCCAAAATATATAAAGAACTCACACGACTCCACTCCAGAAAGACAAACAATCCAATTAAAAAATGGGAAAGGACCTGAATAGACACTTCTCCAAGGAGGACATACGGAGGGCCCAGAGACATACGAAAGGATGCTCAGCATCACTAGCCATCAGAGAGATGCAAATTTAAACCACAATGAGATAACATTTCACACCAACTGGAACGGCCATCATAAACAAATCAATAAACACAAGTGGTGACGAGGATGTGGAGAAAAGGGAACCCTAGTACACTGTTGGTGGGAATGCAGACTGGTGCAGCTACTATGGAAAACAGTTTTGAATTTCCTCAAAAACTAAAAATGGAACTGCCTTTTGACCCAGGAATTCCACTACTGGGATTATACCCTAAGAATCCCGAGACGCCAATTCAAAAGAACCTATGCACCCAACGTTCATAGCAGTGCAATTTACCCTAGCCAAGAATTGGAAGCAACCTAAGTGCCCATCAGTAAATGAGTGGATCAAAAAACTGTGGTGCATTTACACAATGGAGTACTATGCAGCAGAAAGGAAGAATGAGCTCTTACCCTTCGCAACAGCATGAATGGAACTGGAGAGCATTATGCTAAGTGAAATAAGCCAGGTGGTGATAGACAGATACCATATGATCTCATCTATAAGTGGAACCTAATCAAGAGAACAAAGAAGCAAGCAAAATATAACCAGAGACATTGAAATAATTAACAAACTGACAGCAACCAGAGGGAGGGGAGGGAGATATCGGGGAAAAGCAGGGGAAGGGTCATCAAGGAACATGTATAAAGGACCCATGGACAAAGCCAAGGGGAATAAGGTTGAGGGTGGGAGGTGGAGGTGGATGGGGTGGGTGAAAGTGGTGGCGGAAAAAGGGAGACAACAGTACTTGAACAACAATAAAAAAAAAAAGAAAAAAATGAAAGAATGGGCCCAGTACATCATCTTTCTGGCATAAATTATACATACAATATATCTTGTATGAAAGGCAGTTTTCTTTTATTTTTTCAGGAAGAAGTAGAACTTAAAAACCATTGCAAAGTAATCTAACCCAGGTATAGAAGACTTTATGTTTAATATTTTTCCCTTAAATTATTTAAAATTGTGTCTTCGGAAGCTAGTTTCACTCTATTGGCGACTTAACTTTTATTGAGTCTCATCAAAGCATTCAACTTAGTTCCCACAGAAACAACAACATCAAAGAAGCACTTTCACAATCATATGTGATCACTTGAAGTAATATGTAGTCATATTACATAATTACGACAATAAGGATAATCTATACAATCCAAATTGTTCTCAGTAAAAACAAAAGCATAAAAATTATATTCGGTAAAGACAAAACACAGAAACCTTCAACTGGTAGAAAGAAAAGTATTAGAGTATATAAGAGAGAGTCTATTCTTGAGCCATCATGCTACAGATATCAGATACGATGTCAGACAGAACAAATTAAGAATGTTGGTTAATATAACGAAATATTTAAGTGGTAGTTATACAACCTATGTGTTGGGGTTTTAAAGTCACTCTTAATTTTTTGATGGCTTTCAAGGTATCTAAAAAATACTATGAAATAGTCAGCTCTTGAGAGCAAGGGATGGCTTTTATTATTATATGAGCAGTGCCTACCACTGTGCCTCACATATAACAACCATTCAGTTATTATGTGAATGGATACATGACTAGATGCTTTAATAAACATCTAATCCAAAGAAAAAAAAGGGTAATACTCTGTCTTCTACATGGTTTCACCAGACATGCCTCTAGACTACTAAATCAATCCAACGACGAAAATGTATTCTCCTTCATATTACTATGGGAAATGTTTTCTTTGCCTATTATGTAATAATATAGACAGAAAGTCCAACCTCAGTATAAATTCATTGTCTGTCTTCAACGAGCTCAGGCAACCAGATCCTACAATTTCTAATTTGACTTCCACTCTCAACAGAATTGAAATAATTCAAAGATTAAGAATTACAGTAATCTAAATGCCTAATTATATATTTTCTACAAACTAAATCAGGCAAGTTCTCTGGGTAGCTGCTCATCTATTTTCATGTCTTCATTTTTCACACTCTCACCCTTGTAACGTATATACAACTTCCAAGATGCAAAACACTTAGGCTACCTGCAGGCTAAATTACTTTCGGGTAGTCTGATTCTCCTACTGTATTTTACAAGTACATTTACTCTTCATCATAAAAATAGTAATCACTGATTCCAAAATGGCATGCAGGTTTCTTATTCTTGCATCAAAAATAAGTTCCCACTGTAGTTTAATTGTGATATTTGGTATAAATTTTCTAACTGTTAGACATGTTAATAATGATAGGGTTTTAAAAAATTCATATTATAAAGTAATAAGTGCAAAATCCTTACTAATGCACTTTTGAATGATGTCACTGTACAAATCACAGTAATACACTGAAATAACTTTGAATAAACATTTCTTTTCACCTCTCATAAAGCTATTGATATATTATATTACTTTTTATAGACTCTGTTCTGTGATAAGAGGTTCATAGGCATAAGTGTAGTCAGCATGGGAAGAAAAACTTCTCATGATAAAATGACTCCCATTTTTCTCCCAAATAATTTTTTATTGGTGTCCAGTGACCACAAAAGTCAAAAATCTAATAACTCTGTTTTCTTGATCTCTCTCCTTTCATGTTGATTATTTAGTTCTCCATGGAATCCCCAGATGATAAGCACTCCTAAACCTCTTTCTAGTTTTTTTTTTCAATTTTGTACTCACATTTTACTCCTTGTGCCCCAAATGAAGTTTCTCGAGTTTCCTTTATTAGAGCACTCCTCATCTTTTTTACTCACAATGACCACCATGTGGAAAACTCTCAAATCTCTTTCCAAAGCCTTGGCTTCCTTTTTAATTCTAGTCCTATATATGCAAATATTGGCCAAAGCCTTGCTTGGATATCCAATTGCCATTAAAACTAAAATCACCACAGTCTCCTTCTCAAACTCCCTAAACCCGTGCTCTCTTCATGGACTCCGTCTTTCTTTGTTCTTTCTACCCAGTCATTGACCTTAAATCCTAGAGGTCAACTTGACAGCTTATTTTCCCTTATTCCCCACATTCTAGAATTAACATTTTGGGGGGACTTTTATGAACTTGGTACCACATGAGGCTGTGGGGAACTAAACCTTTGCAAGTCATTATGTCTGAACTAGAAAGCTATTAATTTATGCAAAATAAAATATGTTATGGGAAGAAAGGAATTAAGGTGATATAGGGGAAAATGAGTAGTCAGTTTAAAATTTGTATTATACTTTGAAAGAAGGTTGGGATTTTGACAAACAAAGGAAAAACAGAAAGGAAAATCAGATCTTATGTTTCCTTCCCTGGACATTTGTTAGTGCTATTCTTTCTGCCCACATTTCCTCTCTCCTTTATCTCTACTTGTCAAAATATGATGGAACTTTAGGGTCTGTGACTGATTCTCTTGTTCAGTATTTGTTTTTTAATCTATCACAATGTGTGAGTGCATGTACCATTTGTTCAGCTCTATCTCTTTTTTTAAAGACTTTTTTTCTTTGAATCCTCACTTGAGAATATGGCCATTGATTTTAGAGAGAGGGAAATGGAGTGGGGGAGAGAGAAAGAGAGAAACGTCAGTCGGTTGCCTCCCATAAATGCTCTGACTGAGGGTTGAACCCGAAACCTTTTATGTATGGGATGATGCTCCAACCAACTGAGCCACTCAGCCAGGGATTAAGCTCAATCTTGTTATACTAACTTTAATAGTTCTTGCTAGCACTAGCACTGTTTTTGGCACCTAATAGGTATTCAAAATATATTTGTTAAATCAATGACTAACTGTATGAGAAAGCTATGGGGAGGGGCAACAAAAATGCAGTTCATACACTGAGTTTCATATTGCTCAAGCTTTTTCTGTTGTATGCACATACAAAATCAAGAGCTGATATTGGGATTTTAATTGTAAAGTGTAGTGTAAGTACTCTGGTGCCTTGTAGTCAGAAATAATTTGTCTTTCTTTACATATGGAAATATCCATAACAAATGTTATAAGCTATTATTCTAGTATCTTATTAGTTATGAAGAAGTTGAAGTTTAATCACAAATGGGAATTCAATTATGGTACATAACAGTTTCCTGGATCTTTGGTTTCTCCTAATGTTCTGTTCCACTTATTTTCAAACTGTAACTAACATTTGCTCCATAGTCTAAATTAAGAAAAAGTTGATTTTTACTGATTCATTCACTGAAATATATTGTTCATGTAGAAATAAAAATATAATGGCATCTAATATTTATTGAGTACCTGCAATGTGTGAGCCACTTTGCATGTGTTACTTCACTTAATCTTTCCAGCCACCCAATAAATTACTCATCTCATTTTATGGATGAAACTAAGGATCACAGTGATAAAGTAACTACCTGTTTATAGTCCCAGTAGAAAAAGGCACTGTATTTGGAAACAAGGTCTAGCATAAAAACCCAGCTCTCGTCATTATACATTGTTTCCCTCAAAATGTAATAAACAAGGTGGACGTGTAAGAACACATGAATATACACTGCCCATGTCCACAATTGTCAACTGAGAAAAGTGTATTTACTTTACTTATTACATATCATAAACAAAAAAAATCATGGTTTATTTTAGAACTTATATTTAGATGGTACCATTCTCTCAACTCCATTTCTAGTCTTTAAAACAACAGAATTGAATTTGATTAATTTTATAGGTCCTTCAAGCTCTAACATCAAAATATTCATTGTTAATAGTTGAAGGGCTGTGTTTAGCAGCAGATAGAAATAATGTGCTCTTTTAAAGGTCAAGATACACACTACTTCGGTTATTTAAGTGAAGTTGATATTTGTCAATTATATTACAATAAAGCTGAAATAAAAGAAAAGATGAATGTTCATTCTTTCCATATGATAATCTATCAACTGTGGCTTTGATTAACATGACAGTAATGGAAGACAGCTAGGTAAAAACTTGAGAGTGAAGAAAGTCAACCAGTGGGTTGGGCTATATTATGGAAGTAATAAAGTAGAATTTCTTCTCAGACTCTTCTTCTCACTGAATTAATTTGTGGTTTTCATTTTACATAAACACATTCACTAAAGAACCTATAGCTACTCAGATTTGTCAGACACCCTTCCCCCAATAACTCTCAGCACAATGGCTTGAAAGACAGATGTTTTTTTAACTTCCTTTCCCCTCTTCCTTTTCTCTTCTTGGTATTATATATCTAAGTGACAGGAGTCTTAAGAATATTAGGAAGATAAACATCCTGAGTCTGTTAGGTACAACAGAAGGATTCATACATCATTTCTGAGGTCCCCTCCTAACGTGTCTGGTGCAAGGGGGGACAATCACCCTGGATGGGTTCACTACATGATGGCTGATTGCTGTCCAGGACATCATTATTGGTGATTTTGTCTTGTCATTGGCTTATAGATGTCAGAGAGGATACCGATCCCAAAGTGGAATTTCTAGTGCAGGACCGAGTCATTGTATGTTATTATTCGTTTGCAAGATGATGAATACTATGTCAGGATTTGGAACAGCTTCTGGAAATAATTTTCAAAGAAATGTACATTTTATTGTTTTCCCCAAGATTTCCACTTTTAAAAAGTAGATGAATAATCATTAGTTTACAAACAATTTTTGATGTTTTAAATGTTTTTAATGATAAACTCTCCAAATCCTAATCAATTTTTCTTTTGCTAGAAAATAGAAATCTGGAAAAATATAAGTCCTTGGCACTCCCGGTGAAAAGTCCAAGACACCAATTTCCCCCGATTTCATAGGAAATAGGTTGGCTATCTTATTTTTCTCTCCTCAGGGAATTGATCAAATTGGGGGCTAAATAACTTGCCTGATTATTACACATGCACAATTTACACTCCACAAGAAGTCTGATCCATGGCAGGCTTCTCAGGGATTTAATAAACTTCTGATTTATGGACCTGCTGCCGGAGTTTCAGTTTCCCTCACATTTAGCGTGACTGTGGGCTGCCGTCGCCACCCTTGCTTATCTCAATGGTTTTGGCAGAGGGGAGGGAGAAGGAATAATGGGAGATGTTCACTTATAATCCGAGGCCAACTCTCAGGGGGCTGAGTAACCACACTAGGAGCACTACCTTCTCCCAAGAATCCAATGTTACCTCCTAATTATTATTATGTTTACTTAAGGGAACATGAAATAGAGTAGTATCATTGTCATTCGAAGGGTAGCCATTCCACAGAGCCCTTCTTCTATGTTTGCACTGGCTATGTTTGATGTGGGGATGTATTTGTGGGACTGTATTACCCATAAGAGACACCTGAGATTTAGAAATTATTTTGCATTTGCTTGACAAGGGTAGCCTCCCCCAACCTCCAGGAGTGTATCTCTGAGTCACTAATGATCACTTTTCTATGACAGCTTTCCCTCCTCAACTGCTTATATATTAAAACCCTGCTTTACACAACCTTGGCGTAGCTCTGCATATGAAATACTCAAACATCATCAGTTTTAATGAAATAGTCAACCTACTACTTGAAGAATTTATATTTATGGCCCGCAGACTAGCTACCCTCCAACCTGAGCTAGGTGATGCATTTCTGGGAACTTCAAATTAATCCTTTTCACTACAGAAGTAGGTACCCATGAAAATGAATAGAAATAGCTGATCTCATTAAAGGCTGAATTGAAACCAATTCTTATGGTGGCAGTAGCTACAACCTATGATAATTTCCCTAGCTGCTATATGAGTTAAGTCCTGTAATTACTTTTTAAAAATTCTAAATAGCATAATTTTAGGTTATATTGTATTTTTATGTGTATATTTGTATGTATGTTGGAGAACAGGGTATAGAGACATATTTAAATAAGCTTGAGTTTTAATTACGTTGGCTTGGTTTTTATATTCATATGGCTTTATATATGTCTTTCTGCAGACACAACTTTTTCCCTCTAATTCTTTTTGATTCTCATTCTCATTTTGAGAGACTGATCCTTAGATTATGACTTGTTATAAATGCATACTAGCTAGAGGGCTATTTTTATGCACACAGACTCAAATCATTCTGGGATTTTAATTTCTCTTCTATAGTTTGAAACAAATTTTTAAATTTAAAAAGATGAAGACATTTGTCCTTGCCCGAGGGCCCTGATTTAAGATTTAGACAGAAGGTTAAATATCAAAACTTTAATATAAATCAAGTGCATGCATTTCTGAATAAAGGTCCGACACCATCTGTACAAAGCATTGATTCCTCCAGCTAGAGGGATGGAGAGTCTGTTTACAAAAGAATATACAATTTAGACAGAACAAGGGCCCTTCTATCAAAGAGAAGAGAAGAATCATGTTCATTTGTCATTACAAGCACACCATTCCTTTTCAGTGAGTTAATACCTTTCCTTAAAAGGAGATTAGTCCTTCAAAATAAAGAAATTGGAGCTGGCAGGCAGCATTCAGGAGTAGATACAGATTTGAAATTCTTTAAAAGTCTGAGTTCAGACCCATTCAGAATCTCTTTAAAACATCACCAGAGAATACTGGTATATCCATATTCACCCAACAGGATTATTTCAGAATCATGGACGCATAACTTTTCACTGTAAGAATCTACATACCAACAGACACGAGCTCTCAATCGACGCCGTGGAAACTCTTGGGTTAAGGCAGCGAGGAAGCAAGTTGAGAGACAGCGAGGGAAAGATACTCATCTTAACGTTATGGCAGGAAGGGGCATACCTTGATTTGAGTTAACGTCTCTCCTCGACAAATAGATGACCTCAGTCTCTTTAATAACTTACTTTCAAAATTAGATGCAATGGATAATTACCCTGGCAGAGAATTTAAATTCAGCTTTTGATTCCTTTCATAAATGAACCTCATACTATGAACACAAGGATAATAATAGGCTGAGGAGCGTTTAAATATTTATGCAGATTCTACTTTAATTTTTATTTGGAAACTTTGCAACTGTAAGAGAAAGAATGTTTCTCTTATCCTTGCATGTTGTAATTCCTAGGACTTTAAGAGTGAATATGTTAGTACAGAAAAACAGTGAAGAAATCCAACGACGCTGTAGCATTGAACAAAGACAATTCTATTACACCTTCATTTATAAGTCGCAATCAGAAAATTGGCTGAGAATAACAATTTGCACCGTAAATAAATTGAAAATTGTCCCAGGTATTATAATATAATAAAGTATATATAACACTGCTACCATATTAAAGATATTTTAATATTTCTCTAATGGCTTTGAAGTCACTTAGAAAAAACTTGCACCAATTTAGGATCTTCATTAATGGCATTGCAATCTTATGAAAAGAAATTAGTTTCAAAGTCATCTGGTTATTTGAATTTAGGACAAAGCCTGATTGTTAGCATAATTTGTTTTATATTAACTGAGGCTTCAGATTTTTTTTTTTTTGGAGAGTTATTTTGATGTGTATTATTTCAATAATAATACTGCTGCCCTTGTTTTTATAATAGTTTTCATAGAAAAACAAAAAGTATGAAGTCTATGAAAACATATTCTTATAGATAGAAGAGCAAGGAAAGAAAGAAAAGAAATCTGAAAAGATGTCGTATAACAGGAAAAAAATAACACGCGGTTATACTTGGTTCAAATCCTGGCCTTAAAAAAAAACTAGCATATAACTTGTGAAGGTCTTAGTTTCTTCATCCACAAAATATGAAACATAGTTCATACTGCAAATGGTCTTTGCTGGGGTTAGAGGAGATGATATATGTGAAGAGTGTGGATTATAAGGTTCATTATATGTTTCCACTCTCACCATCTACTTAGGTGATAGGAAGGTCAGGCTACAACAATTACTCTCATACCAGGCTATGTTAGAAGGCCTCAAAAGAGAGGTTTCTCCATTGCTCAGTTCTGAAATCTTTCTTCCAGGTAGATATGCCAACAAGTAGGTCAGGCGGAACTTCATGGATATGCAACCTTCTGATTTATTATGGACAGCGATATGACCGGAGTCAGTGGGATGCACTACCCTCCAGCTCAGCTGAACTTGCAGATGCAATTTAGCTTTCTCATACTAAACTCAAATTCTTTTTATCAAAAGCTTTCAGTTTTTTTCTGCAACACAAATGCCTGAGGTAAATCTTAACAGACCTCATGTGGACCAACCTGTAATTGTACACTTTATTTCCAAGCACAGCTATATGGGATTGCCACTCAGAAGAGTATCACTGCCAAGTAAATTGGGGTGGATTCTATGCTGGACAGGTTTTACCGAAAACTATAATATAAGAGAACAAGCTTCAACTTCCACATTGTTTATTGTTCTCTTTATTTATTGATGTAAGGATTCAATACGCTGGTAGTAAAAAGTAATTGTGTAGATAACGTAGCCCTGATTCAAGCACAGTCTTTAGCCTTGTGTCGGTCAACAATAAAACAAAGGCTAGCTACCAAAAAAATGTAAAGGAAATTGATTACATGTCTCAGACTATACAAGAAGATACCACTCTTCTTTCTGCCTGCAACGTACCCTAATATACAAATTTTCTAAAATATGCCCAACCTTCTGGCCTCCAGTGCAATCTCTTCCCTCCATTTCCCCCATAATACTGCATCACAGTCAGACAAACTTCTGCTTGGAATTGCAAAATGACCCTCATTTCTGGGGAAATGGAAAAATTTAGCTAGCAAAGCCAGAAGCTTCTTAAGTGAGAAGTAAATAGGGGAGGGCTAAAGCTATTGTTATTTTTATTTTGCTTTTAAAATCTGTACGTTTCAAGCGCCAAAGGGCAGAGATTAGAGGAGAGTGGAAGAGGTGTGTTGGACAATGAGTACCGTTAATGGACGACTAAAGCAACCAGTATCAAGGGGATCAAAGGGAGCGTCTGGTTTCTGCTTTGTTAATGTTTGATAACAAACTCTTAGGGAAATTAACTTTGGAGAATATAAAAAAGAAAGGAATATGAGTTTTGTAGTTGAGTGGCGTTTATTCACTCCCTTGGGATACTGCAGATTTATCCGCAGTTTGGAAACATTAATTTTCTCTCTAATTTTCAATACTAATCAATAACATCGATGAAAAATTATAAATGAGTGTTTATTGCCTACTGCCTTAGTAAATAAAAGTTAACTGATGCCTGGTAGCAATTTACAAATTAACTAGCTTTTATCCAACAAATAACTTCAAAATTGTTTAGGAGCAGGGAAAATGTTTTGTGGAGTCCTCTATCTGTGAAGCCTGTTTTCATCATGCTCTGAACATCCCTCAGTCCTGATATAGGAAGAAGCATTAACCAGGAAACTTTATGCCACCTTCCGTAGTAAGAGCCTGTAATCCAAATATACATATCAATGCATTTAAAATTAGTATTTAAAGGAACGCAATCCCCAGATTTTTGTGATTTTTGTTGGGTTTCCTTGTTTTTTAATTTTCCATTTGGTCTTTAGGGTCTCAGTGCTAATATTCTCCTTGCATTTCTTTAGAACCTTTTTCTTTGCTTCTTTTGGTAATTCCAGCATTTGTTTCTGTACTAAACATTAAACAGTTTTCATCCAGTGATCACCCCTGTTCCCCTTCATCAAAGGTAATGGCCTCTGAATTTACAGCTTCTCAAAGAGGTAAAATTGCCAAACATGAAAAACATATTGATTTGTTTAAAGTAATTTCATAGAATATTAAGACAAATGAGTTGGACGACCAAAAAAAAAAAGCAAAGATCAAGATGTCGTAATTGACAGAATGGATGGACCTGGAGAACCTTATGCTAAGTGAAGTCAGTCAGAGAAAGACAAAAACCATATGATTTCACTTATAGGTGGAATCTAAAGAACAAAATAAACAAACAAAACAGAAACATACTCACAGATATAGAGAACAAACTGATGGTTGCCAGATGAGCAGGGCACTGGGCGACTGGGTGAAAAAAGTGAAGGGTTGAGAAATACAGATTGATAGTCACAAAATAGTCATTGGGATGTGAAGTACAGCATAGAAAATATAATCAATAATATTGTAGCAACTATGTATAGTATATGATTGTCTAACCACTGTGCTGTACACCTGAAACTATTACAAAATAATATAGAATGTAAACTGTACTTGAAAATTAAAAAAATTTTTAAAAAGAAAAGAAGTCATAATTGAAACATAAGAATGAATATATTGATCTGATAAAAATGGTTTACATTTTATATATGAATTCTTACTATGCACAACTATAGTAAAATTGCATTTTATAACTTTTAAAATATTCTCAGTAATATGGTTGTTAAATATTCTATTTCTACTAATGTATACATTTAACAGAAGCTGTATGTTGTGCATTAGCACTCTATGCTGAGAATTGTATTAAAAAAGTCTGTTTCACTCAGTCTTTACATTAACCCTATATCATAGGTATCATTAATTTTATTTTACCCATTTTAAAGAAACATTTCCAAGAGGTAAGTAAATTATGTAATTCCAAATATTTATTAAACATCGAAGCTGGTATTTAAGGCTAAGTCCATGGTACTCTAGAGTCCATGGCTACTGTCCTTATACAATGATAATCCAATAACTTAATTCCCAAATATCAAATAAAAATATAGCAAAAATTATGTCTTTTTAAAAAAATTTTCCATCTCTTGAGATACATCTACTTTGAGATAGTTTAGAATCATAGAATCTCAGAGGACCTTTTGTGTAGCCTTTCATTTGACTCAGGAATTCTCTCTACAATTTTGGCGATATGAGATTTTTTGCTTCTTCTAAGTGTTTTTGATAGCAGAAAACTGTTCTTGTAAGGCATCTGTGTATCTACACCTGTCAGGGACCACTGCAAATTTTTTTTTATTCTCTATTTTTGAGTAGATATTTGCTTTTATTAGCACCTACCCATGAACGTAATTCTGTAGTAACCAGAGTAAGTCACAAAAGCCTCTCTATAAAAAGTGTGAGGCTGAAGCGGAAGTAAGTAACACTAAGGCTTGGTGGGCAGGTATTCTAAACATAATTAACAACAACTCATGAGATTATTCAATCCCAGAGTGCCTGGGAAAATGATTTTATTTTCTTGCCCTAAAATTTTTATAAGATGAAATTCTATCTGGGGTGCATTATTATTTTAATGCTATAGCAGTAAAGCAACACAACCATGTAATACTATGATAATCCTATAGAAAATGTGGAGAATTGTTCTGAGTTAGAGATAGCCAAGGTTATCCAGTGAGGAAATCATTTTAAATCGGATGCAGGAGTACCAAACTACACACACACACACACACACTCACACACACACACTCCAGGTAACATTGGAGAATATCAAACAATAAAAGGGATAATTCTGGCATAGACAACTCTTGATGAAAATGATTTCTTGGAAGAACCTAAACACAAACATAGGGCACGATGCTTTGTATTATTGGTATTCTTATATGGAATAGCCAGCAACTTTTAGACAGTGTATATAGCTCATGAAACTAAACTAAACAATTATAAAAAAGATGACTATGTAATACCCACTTCTTTTATAATATTAAATTCCTTCTTAAAAGAAATCCAGGTATGTTCGAATTAGACCAGCAAATTTCAGGATTGTCTTCCCTCACTGGAAGAGATTAAGGGATTAGCAATTTTTCAGGACCCTGCAAGAAAGGTGTCACAGATGTAAGGGGCAGGGAAGGACCGAAACACGAATATAAGTTGTACACTGTTCACCTGAAATAGTGGTTCACGTCTATTCAGTAAATCTACGTAACATATAATTGTTCGAATCAAACACTCAGGCAGACAGACCCTATTGTAGAACATTTGATAATCTAATCCTTCCTATGTTCTCCCTTCATTGTACCTTATTCCGAACCTGTATTGTGACAGTCCTCTTCTACCCACTTATCCCTGCATTCGCCTGCATTCCCGTCACCAGAATCCCTCTCAGGAAAATCATCAGTACTTTCCTAAAACCAGTGTGGGGTTCCAGTGGGAAACATGTCACAGTCACAGGATGGCAGTTCTGACCCCACTTCCTCCTAAGTGTGTGATCTTGGGAAAGTAAGGTACATATTTGGGCTTCTCTTTACTCATTTATTAAATAATACTGTGTTTCTATGCACTACCTCATTTGATCATCCCAATAATCCATTAAGGGATCTTGTACTATTATCCCTACTTTACAGATTAAGTGAAGAACTTGTTCAAGCTTACTCAGCTGGAAATTGCCAGACATAGGAACCACTCCTAAGCAATCTAGCTCTGGGGTCCATCGGTCCTGACCACTATGCTATATCTCCTCTGTAACATTATATTACAGCCTAGATGTTATAACTTTGGACTTTAATACTATTCACCTTTATGTTTAAGGGGAATAAAATTGTTTATGCTTATATTTATATCACAGGAAACTATATAATTAACATTACCAAAGTATTTATCCTCGTGAGAATAATCCAAAGAAAATAACTAGTAATACACAATCTGTTCTGTTAGGATGAGTGTTCTGTTTGCAATGAGTGAATTTAAATTTCACTTTTGCTTCATTTTTTTCAACAGTTGGAGTCATTCTTGGGCCTTCATCCACAGCTACTAATAAACTTGTTTCTCTACTAAGGACTCTGGAAGCAGGGAACTGGCTAGTAGATAATGTCTGTCAAAGGGCCGTGACTCATGTTGAAACCGTCCTGCTGTATGTAACAGGACAATGGAATAGATAGTATGTGGACCTGTGTTCTAACATAGGATTTCATTCTCTAATAATTCTTTAAAAATTCAAACTATAACTGGTTTCACTTTCTTATTGGATCAATCTGTATTATCATGATAAATCTAACCACACCCCTGATGAATATGAAACCATTTGATTTCCCCAGTAGAGCTTTTGCTTTGTAAATCCCTAGCATATCCTTAAGAGGTGCTTTTTAGAAAGACTTTATAACTTGCGATATTCAAAGAAAGGTGGCATTCACATGCTACAGAACACTCATTGAAAATGCTGCTAAATATCTCCAAACAGCCTTTTCTGTTTTTAAGGAAGTCTGTCTTTTTATTTATACAGCTGTTGGTATCAGTATTGTGAGGAAGAATCTAAGTGAAAGGCTTATATGCTATTCAAAGGAACAGCTAAAAATAACCCCAGCTTGTTTGGGAATCTCCTAGAAGGTGCCCCCATCCCCTTCTTTGTTTGCTTTTTTGTTTCGGGTGTTCTTTCCAGTCATATTGTAGAAACCTATCAGGGGCTTGTTTGCGTTATGGCTGGTTTGGACGATGCACTGCTATCCGGGCTGGAGAGGGGCGGTCACTAATCTTTAAGGTAAAAAACAAAAAAAACACCCCACGTTATTCGGCACTTATATTGGTCTCACTTAGCATGCCTTCATGAATGTGCAGCTTTTTTCATTTTCCCAATTGAGTCTCTAGGCCTATTATTAGCATATTATGATTTATAAGAGAGTGGGTTTTTTAATAACAACACTGAGAGAGCAAAACCCATTTGTTCATCCCAAGAGGTTTGAGAGCACATTATAAGTACAGGGTGGTCAGAATAAAAACTGATATAAGTACACAGTCCATGATTGTTCCTAATTGCAGAAAACACCCAATTAGAGCTAAAAGACTGAGAAACAAGTTGTTTGCCACGGTTATTTATTCCCATAAATATCATTATTTAAAACATTTGAACTCTATTTAAGGATTTAAACAGTGATGTGGGCCTCACAAGGAACACAGAGACAGCTGCCTGGCTTTAAATCTTAGTGGCAACCACATTGCAGGCTGCCGGGGGCTTCTACTGTTCCCTTTTTAGCTAAAGCCTGGAGTACTGAATCCACGTTATATCCTCCATCTCATTTTCAGCTCTATTGCACCAATTATGCTGCATTGAGGCTTATAGGGGCTTACATTGCATTTCAGATAGATGAAAGAATCCAGTCTATAGTCTTTGTGATAAAAATAGTCATTAATTACTAGACTTGTAAACCCCTTAGCAGCCTTCTTAGTGTGGCCCGTCAGGTGCTTCTTATTCTATAGCTAATCAGCAAAAGAGGAAAAAATCCTCAGGAACAAGATAGTCTTTTTTCTGTTTTTTTTTTCTTTTTCTTTTCTTTTTTGGCTCAAAAAGAAACACAAGGTTAAAAATAAATCTAAAATACAGTGAAAACCTAAGTCAATATGCACTCACTGGCAAAATACTGCTTTGTTTTCTTTTCAATCAGTATTTATTTTAGAAAAATACCTTACAATATTGTTCCATGGGGAAACTAATTACCAATAAAATATTTTTCTCCTATCTGATAGGAAATAATGTGTTCTGAGGAGTTGGATGCATGAAAACACATTTATAAATAGCTCAAATGGAGTTAGATAATTACCTAATTAAAGAGAAGTGAAATGTCATAGGAATTAATGAAGTAATTCAGTAGAGAGGAAACCCAACTAGTAGAGTCTGCTGAAAGCAACAATGGATAGCCTCACCTTTGAACAGACAGCTTAAATATGCTCATGGAATTTCAAGTTAGTCTGTTTCAGAATTGACTGCTACAGCAAGTATTTTAATTTTTAACAATAGCCTTATGTTTAATTGGCAAAAGTGCCCATTATGCTCCCTAATTAAGGCAATCAGAAGCATGGGGCAGTAAATGCCAGCATGATGAACTAAAACAACCTTTATTTGGTAGACAAAATAGAGATGAATGGCTTTTGTGTGTGAAAGTATCCGACAGGTTGGAAAGGTAGAAAGCATGCCTATATCAAGTGTAAGCACGTATTGAGGGCTTCTTTCTTTAATGTGCATATTTCATAAGTAAAAGCCATGCTTTAAAGAATGCTGTACAACCATGTTTCATGCATTTCAGTATAACTAATATTCATGAATGGGAGTGCAGTTTTTCAAAACAATGGCCAAAGAAAATTGGAGTGATGGGGTATCTGCTAAGTTGATTTTTATAAAAGCCTTGTAGAAAGCTTTAAAAATGAACAGTGTGTGCAGGGGGAAAAACAACTATGAAAGAAATTACAAGTGGGTTTCACTACATTACAAGCTTGAGATTGCTTATTAAATACATAACTTGTTTTCCTGCTATACCAGTCATTTTACATAAGTGTGTGATTTGGCTTCCATTTATAATGTGTAACTGCAGCATGCTTCAACAGTGCCAAAGGGAATACTTGTTATGGGCTGAATATTTGGTTCAAATCTTTGGAAAAATTCCAAAAGCATTTCCATACCCAGGGCAGATTTGGGGAAGCACTTCTTGTTCAGTTTACGTCTCTCCTTGGAAAGTGGGGAGGAAACAACTGCCCTCCAGGCACAGGGCAGACAATAGATTCCCATTACCTTTCTTCCTACTCCAAATTTGTATGAATTGATGGTATTTGTGTTTGAAAGTAATTGAAATTATTACGACTCCTGAGGAGAAAGATGTCTTAGGGTCTGTTTGTAAAATGTTGACATACTAATGTGCGTTATATCTATATATAGTTATTTTAATCATAAGTAATTATTGTATTTAAAACCAATTATGAAGTATTAACTTAGGACAGTTTTGAGTAAAATTCCATTGCACAGCAATTCTGAGGAGCAGGAATGGGTAGAGAGAAGGTGTTGTGAATGTGTATGAGTAAGAAGAAATTTGCCCAAAATACAGAGATGTAAGTTCTTTTTATGCAAGACCAACTATAGATTTTTGCACAGGTTTTATGATGGACAAATGGGATAAGTAAAATATATACATGTGCAACAGGTACTTTCCCTATTTTAAGGCTTTTCTGGAGAAAAAATACATATTAGATATAGTTGTTGATTTATGATAAAAGAAGCAAAGAGAACCAGAAATGGGAGTCAAATTTGAAAGAATGGAGGAAAACCTTTTAAACATGTTCCAAGGCTGTTCATTTTCTAACTGCTTTGCTATGTCTTGCGCAATTTGAAAGGCTTTGTAGGAACAATCTGTTAGCAGAGGGAACATATCTTATTTTTCATAAAAAATATAGAGACCGATAGATGATACAAAACATTCTTTCTTTTTCATATTGTCCCATTTCAGTCTACACATGATGCACCGAGTTATAAATGACACTGAGAAAGCATTTTTTTCTCCGATATCTCTTCTTTTATTCCATTGCTCCCCAACCCTGATGCAGTAGTTCCTCCCACATCTTTTCTGATTGTCTGTCACAACACCCTCTTCATCAGGATTTTAGGGCTTCGGCTCTATCCTGGCAGAAAACTTTAAAGTCAAGATCTTGAAGAAAATCCTTGGGTAGGTTCCAGTGTAGCCGATATCAACTATGTCCTCATGTCTTTGGGAGGAATAGGCCTAAGTCTTTCAAAATAATCATGGTGTAGCATCAAAATACCTCCTCACCATCAGGGCTAAAGAAATGAGAAGAAAACTCCTGTCTGTTACTCTGCCTCTAGTGGTCTATGAGTTTTTGAAACGTAGCTATTTATCTTTCCTATGGGAGTGTATTTTTGTTTTGGGGGTTAGTGGTAAGATATTTCTAAGTACTACATCCCAGGGAGCAATTAACCACCTGGGAGATGACTTTTTGGGCACACTTGGCAGATCATAGATCAGTTATGCATAGAACAAACAAACAAACAAAAAATTATAACTAAAGTAAAAGAGGAATGCTCTGGGCTCCCATAATTGAATAGATCTGGGCACAATGGGGTCTGAGGCTGCAACGTTTTCATCATGGACTACATTACTCCATGTTTTTCAACTTCTTTCTCTTTGGTTTGGCTGTCTTCTTCAGTTTCGAATATCAGATGATGGCTCTCAGCACTTTCAGAGTAAAACCACTGGCCTATAAAAAAAGGCATAGATTTGCATTCTGTTTTATCTAAGAGTGAGGAAACAACTAGTTAACTAGAGCAGGTTTAATTGACGAAAGATGGGAGCGATGATATAGCTGTTTTCTGAAAGCATGCCTGAGTCAGTCCCTGGCTATTCCTTTGTAGGCATAAGATTAAATCTCATTTGTTTGTTTGTTTTCAGAATGGAGCATCTATAGGTAAATAAATCTTTCTTATGCCAAAATTGACTGCCTTTCTTAACTTAGATTAAATGAAGTTGCCTTAGTTCCCTTTTATCATGGACAGAACAAAACAGGAGTCAGAAGCCAAAAAAAAACCAAAAAAACAAAAAACAAAAAAACCCTCTTCCAACCACAACTTTTTATTAGGGCCTTACTATGTACCAATGATACACAATAGAAATACATTCCCTGACTTTATGGATCATAAGGATATTGGATCATATGGTTCTTTGGTTTACTTACGCACTTTTTGTATGTGAATCTTTCCGAAGTTCAGGTGAGAACTAATGATCCCAGGAGAGAGATTTGCGACTCCGTAGGTGAAACCAATGCCACATATGTGGGGAAAATGGCTCATCTTCGGTCGGAAACAATGGCTGACATTGGCCAGCTTCTGAGCACCAGGACAAACCCTGCGAAGTGAGAGCAGGCTAAGGAAGGCTCACTGACCACGGCGGTCCTCCGGAGGACCATGGACATCCGGGCCGGGATTTCAGTCTCAGCCTATGCTTCGAGGCTGCCGCTGGAAAATCAGAGGCAGGTGCGTGGGAGTTAATTGGGATAGGGTTGATATTTAATTTCGGATTGTGCTTAAATATCTTGAAAGTTTTAATAGGCATTTCACATAACGTATTCTGTTAATGGAAAAGTTAATTGTTTTACTGAAGTGGATGGTTTCAGGTTTTCTGAAATATTCTCTGTCAAAAAATTATCATAAAGTGTTGATGAAAGATTCCTGACTACCATGCCTGGCTTGTTCTCTTTTTTTTTTCTTCTTTTGTTTTCTTTTTTTTTTCTTTTTTCTTTTCTTTTCTTTCTTTTATTATCTTTTTTTGTCCCATTTTTTCCCCTCCATTATCCCCTCCACCCTGCACCCCATCCCATCATCCCCACACCTCTTAGTTCATGTTTATGGGTTGTACATATCAGTTCTTTGGCTTCTCAATTTCCTATACTATTCTCAGCCTCCCCGTTTATTTGTGTGTGTGTGTGTGTGTGTGTCAACATATTCCGACACCACTTTCCCCAGCCCCACCCATCCCCACCTCCCACCCTCCATCCTTCCCCCATTTGGCTTTGTCCATGGGTCCTTTATGCCTGTTCCTTGATGACCCCTCCTCTCCTTTTCCCCTGTTATCCCTCTCCCTCCTTCCCCCTGCTTACTGTCAGTTTGTTTTTTATTTCAATGTTGCTGGTTATATTTTGCTTGCTTGTTTATTTTATTGAATAAGTTCCACTTATAGGTGAGATCATATGGTATCTGTCTTGTACCACCTGGCTTATTTCACTTAGCATAATGTTCTCCAGTTCCATCCATGCTGTCATGAAGGGTAGTAGCTCTTTCTTTCTTTCAGCTACATGGTATTCCATTGTGTAAATGTACCACAATTTTTTGATCCACTTATTTCCTGATGGGCACTTAGGTTGCTTCCAATTCTTGGCTAGGGTAAATTGCACTGCTATGAACGTTGGGTGCATAGGTTCTTTTGAATTGGTGTCTCAGGATTCTTAGGGTATAATCCCAGCAGTGGAATTGCTGGGTCAAAAGGCAGTTCCATTTTTAGTTTTTGAGGAAATTCTAAACTGTTTTCTATAGTGGCTGCACCAGTCTGCATTCCCACCAACAGTGTACTAAGGCTCCCTTTTCTCCACATTCTCATCAGCATTTGTTGTTTCTTGATTTGGTTATGATGGCCATTCTGACTGGTGTGAGGTGGTATCTCACTGTGGTTTTAATCTGCATCTCTCTCATAGCTAGTGATGCTGAGCATCCTTTCATATGCCTCTGGGCCCTGTGTATGTCCTCATGCCTGGCTTGCTGATCCTGAAAATAATTTTTAAAAATTATGCAATATTGGATTGTGGTCAAAATGTGTACATAATCTTGACAGATAAAGAAGATATTTAAAACCTTCATCAAATGTTAAGATAGGAAACTTCTTTACTAAACCCAAGTGAAAGGTACAAGGGGGACCCAAAACAAACAGAATTTATTTATTAAAAAATTATGTATTTATTCTTACATGTTTAAACTTCAGTCACCTTTCTTCTTCATTTGATTCAATACACTTATTGAGAACTTTTTTCCACTGCCCAAAACAGTTTTTGAACTAGTTGATTTTGATGCCTTTTAGTTTTTCTGACATTTTTTGTTTTGCCTCTTCCACATTGGCAAAATATTTCCCTTTGAGGACTGTTTTCATCTGGGGAAACAAAACAAAAATCACTTAAGGTGAGATCAGGTGAATAGGGAGGGTGGGGCACTGGAGTCACACCTTTTTTGGTTAAAAGCTGCTGAACACTCAGCGCAGCGTGGGCAGGTGCACTCGGAAATCGCCCATCATGAAATGGGCAAATGCACTGCAAGAGTTTTCAAAAAAGAACCCACTGAAGCCTAGTGTAGTCTCTCACAACAAGGCCACCTGCTACACTGATAAGATGGGTTCCTAGAACACTTTCCTAGCAGAGAGAGCCTCTCCTACAAGGAGCCCACCCTCCAGAGGATAATTCCAGCGTTTTAGGGTTCCCTCTCTTACATCAACAATTGGGTTTTGAGCACTCATGTCAGTCATTATAGTATTGCCAACATCAGTCAGCTCCTTAAGGAATTCATATTTTCCAAGGGAAGGCTGACCCTGTTCATTTATTACCATATGCCTAACATGTGTCAGGTATTATACTTGGTTCTCCCTGCCCTCATGTAGCTGAGACTCCATTGTTGGGGGAGGAGAAATAATAATAATCAAATAATCTTGCAAAGCAAATGCATCTAGGATAAGTGCTGTTAAGAAAGGTTTGTGGCTCTAAAAAGAGCATACTGGAGGGATTTAATCTAGTTGTGTGGCTAGGAAGTACTCCTAGGAACATAATATTTAGCTGATATCTGAAGGATGCTTAAGATTTAATTAGAAAGGATGGAAAAGAGACTAGCAGTAAAATATATAGAGGTAGGTACTGAGGCCTTATGAGAGGAAGAAACATAGCTCCTTCTCAGAGTTGAGAGAACAATGTGACCAGAGTACAGATGTTATTGAAATAAGGGGTTTGAGTGAAGGGTGTCAGAGTACTTACCTTGGACGGCATATAAAGAATTTTAGACATTGTCCTGAGAATTCTGGGAAGATACCAAAGTGTTTAAAGCAGGACTTTAAGTGTTTAAAGTGGAGTGTTTAAATTATTATTCCATTAGAATTGCTCTAGTGGCCATATATGGAGAATACATTGGGAAAAGACACCAGTAAATATGAGTAGAACTTTTAGACAGCTTTTGCAGTAGTTCTGGAGAAAAATGACCATCATCCAGAAGACTGGTGGTGGCGAGATGGCATTCTATATATAGATCTGGGAGATATTTAGATTATAATCATTAAAACTTGGTGAGATATTGGATAAGGGCAGTGAAGAAGAGAGAAGTATTAGAAATAATTTCTAGATATTTGTAATTTGTTACTGTACTCTTTGTTGACCAATTTCATCAAGAATGGATGCCCAGGAAAAGGATTAGTTTTGCTACCATAATCATATGCACAAGTTGCTAAAGACATTAAAGAAAGTGTCCAAGATGTAACGCAAGTGTTGAGGAGCTCACTCTGAGATTTCTCATACCCGTGCAGAAACACAGACACATGTATGTTCATGGAAAACTAGGATGGTGCATAATAACCAGTAAAATTGTCAGTCTTGGGACCCGTCAGTTATGATCTTATGTATGAGTTTTGGGACCTTTGATTGCAAACAACAGAAATCAACTTTGTTTAAGTTAAGCAAAAGTGAATTTATTGGGAAAATAATTAGCGGTTGCAGAATTTGTGGGTACTATACATGGACATAGGACTTGGAAATGAACAGGTCAAGTAGTCCTAGATGCTAGAAAGCAAAAAGCACAAGATTTTAGGAACGGTAACCGTATGGCTTTTAAGTGGGATGATTCCAGTTACATCTGGTCTTTTTGTTCTTCTGCTCATAAGGAAGTATCTAATTGGCCTAGCCCATATCATATATTATCTACTGAATATGGCAGCAGTAGATGATACTGGGGAAGGTGATTCCTCAGAAGGACATCAAGATTCAATTAGAGATCTGAAAAACCAAAAACAAATCTCTGCTATACGTTGGATGGCCCTTACCTTTCTTCCTCTGTAGTCTTCACTGAAATAGTACAAAAATGAAGCAAACCCTTTCAAACATTTGTTTGCTCACACTTGTGAAAAGAAGGTATCTTAATTCACAGTGGCTGTGAGAGTGAATAATTAATTGAGTTTCCCTCTTTCTGCATCCTTCTTTCCTTCCTTTTCACCTTAACAATTCTAGGGTTTACCAGGTGGCCAGAACTATTTATCTCGGTTTTTGCGCTTTCTGAATACATTGCCTTATAAGGGGAACGTTAGTTGGAAGTTGAGGGAGAGAACCTTCCTTTATACACAAACACAAGCTAATTGAAATACAAATAAACTTTAATAAAATCTTTTTACACAGATTTGTCATAAGCCAAGTTGAATTCTAAATGTATTCCATCATTATCGAGGAGGACAAAAATATGAACTTTATATACTGCATTTTCCTCTCCATGAAATAAAAATTTTCCTGTACTGCAGCCATGTTCCATATAGTATATACTTTATTTAATTTTCTAAAGATTTTATTTATTTATTTTTAGAGAGAGGGGAAGGGAGGAAGAAAGAAAGGGAGAGAAATATCAATGTGCAGCAGTTGCCTCTCACACACCCCCTACTGGGGACCTGGCTTGCAACCCAGGCATGTGCACTGACTGGGAATCAAACCAGCAACCCTTTGGTTCACAGGCTGGCACTCAATCCACTTAGCCACACCATCCAGGGCATAGTATATACTTTAAATGGGAGGCATTCATATCACTGTTGATTTGCATATATTTCACAATACTTCCCCACCCTCTACAGTTGCACATAGAATAATTTTAAGAGTTTTGTTTGTGCTCATCACTTCCCTGTCAGTACAATTCTCCTCACCCCTCTCAGGAAAATACATCTCTCTTTCTGAACACAATTTTGGTTCCCAACTGCTTTAAGTAATTTATCTCTAGTTGTTGTCCCAAAATCCTGCATCAAATTACCTAAATTGTCAGTCAGGGTTCCACATATTGATTCAGCAATCTCTGCCTTGTGTTCTGCCCAACTCCAGCGGAAAGGTGATTGCTTTGCTCCAAAATCCTTTGAAATGTTAAATTGTTAACAATACAAATTCAGAGGAAATTGGGATAACTCTTCGCCTTAGCTTCAATCGCTTCACCTTGAGCCCTGGGCATTTAGAACTCATCTCTGGCTTGCAGGGCAGGGAATTGGAAAGGAAAGTGGTAATGCAATTACTTCCAGGAGCTAAAGGAGTTAGTTAGGTGTCTACTTACTCCGGTAGTGGGTGTAGCTGATGCTCAGACACGCACCCGCCTCCCCAACCAAACAGCTGCTGATAGAATCAATTAAATATAACCTGCATTCCAGGGTCCCTGCTTATTCCTGGCCAAATAGCCAGAAAGAGGAAAAAATAAATAGGTCCGGAAGGTAAGGGAACCATTTTTTCTTTAACCAAAATCCTTGCCTTGATTCAGCTTCTGCTCTATAAAGAAAATTTTCCAATTAGAAACATTGGTCTGTGGATTATTTTCATAAGAGCTAATGAAAACCTTTCCTGATTGCAAATATCATACCTTCATAAGAAGGCACTAAAACCTTAAACAGCCTTGAGTGCTTTTTACTTAATGTTCAATTTGTCGCTAATATACTTTAGGAGTTAAGTGCTAGTGTTTAACCTGTTAAGAGATTGTCAGTTAACTCGGGTGTTTAACAATGAGCTGTTTTGAGGAGTGTTATAAATGAGCAGGTGTATAAGGGAGTGGATCGTAATTTTAAATACCTGAATGAAAAATAAGCATCCTTTTAAATATTTATGTGTTAAAGTCTTTGGTAAAAGTTCCATATGGGGGGAAAAAAAACAACAATGAAACACAACCAAACAAAAAAATAGACAGAATAGCACATTTTGCATTGTTGTTCTTCACATGATCCTGACACTGAAACTTTAAGTTAAAAGGTAGTCTCGAATCCATTTATTGCATCTTTTCACCATCCTTTTGAAAAACATATGGCCCCACTTTTTTCTTCATTAACTTTTCCACTTCTCTGTCCTCTTTATAACAAAAATCCTAAAAACAGTTGTTTATAGATGCACCTTAATTTATCTTCTCTTATTCTCTCTCACTCAGTATGTTGACCCTGCCACACTGTAAAAATTCTCCGTCAAAGCCACCAATGACCTCCACATTCCAAAATCCAATTGTTAATTGTAATTTTCATCTTACTTGATATATCAGAATGATTTCTACACAAAGACATAGAAACATCCCAGATGGCAATTGAAGTGGAAGCTTAAAATGTTTCGTTTTGGCATTTGGAAGAACGTTGGAGAAGTTGAGAGGAAATGACCCCCGTTTGACCTCAGAGCTGGACCCAGGCAAACCTTACCCTGTCCCGTCTTTGGAATGTATGTCCCCCCCAGAATTTCCCATACAAGGACACAACCTTGAGGGAGTAATGTGTTGCTGAGGCCTTCTGAACTGAATATGTGACTGACTCCTGTTTAGGCCTCTATATAAACTTTTAAGATTGTGGCCGGGTGTGGACATTTAATGATCTCACAGCTTCCCAAGACAAGCCTCATATATAAGTTTCCTTGTTTTTTTTAAACCTGCCACCTATGGATCTGGAGTGCCCTGCCTCTTTCTTCAATCTCTTCCTGCCCTTTGTGTAGGGGGGCCAGTTTCAGATTTTCCCTGGGAAATTTCCAAGGTTTCGAACCAACCAAAAATGAATAGTTTCAGAGATGATAAAAATTCTCTTTCTCAGAAGTACAAAAAATCGCCTCACTTATTATTTAGTAACTATTTTTTTTATAGGCAGTAAAACATATACCTTCTTATTACAGGTTATTACTTGTCCTATAGTTTCTCCCTGAACTGTTTAAGCTGCACTCTGGTATCTCTGGAAGCAGTTGTTGAGATGGAATTTGGGGTTCAAGATGTATATTAGAGATAGGAACCTGTGATAGAAAAGAAGAGGAGGTAGGTTTGGGCAGAGGAAAGAGTCAAATGGACTAGACAAAGCATCCACCAAACCAGCGGGGGCTCTGGAACAAGTTCAGTGTTCTTATTTGAGTGTTGTCCACCAGACTGAATCGAATAAACTTTATCCTTCTCACTTGGTACCCGTTATGTATGGACAGTCCTAGAAAGGATGTGACCTTGGGTGAAAAGTATTAAATCTGACCAGGTTCTTCCTTTAAAGTCACATCAACCTTGTGCACCCCTTGTACCCTAGAACCTACTCCATACATATTGAAAAAGCAGCTCTATCTCAGTCAGGGTCCAAGGTTTTCCTAATCAGAGCCCTGTCCATGGCGTAACTGACTGACCTTGCTTGAACAATTCACTTGTTTTATGTTAGTCATTTAACCATTTGGTCCTTCGCTTGGTCTTTGCCTTTTTCTGCCCTGACATACAGATAGTAAGAGTGCCTTAGTAGGCAACCTGAAGGACCGAAGTTCTCATATTTAGATTTTCATTGTCTGTTACCTCAGATGCTTGTTGATGTATTGATTTCTAAATGGAGCATCAGTGACCCTTAGCCATAGCTACCTAAGCCCGTAATCCTTACATCTGCTCGTTCCTCCCTAAGTTACAATGTCTGATATTTACCTGTGCTAATTTATTACCCATTTCCCTAGCTCACCCTTCTAACTTACCACTGGTTAAGTGTTAACTGTCAACTTTTTGGAAGAATGTTCACGACCTAACATCAGTGAGGGTGTCCTCTTTGCCTGCAGACTGCCGAGTTATATAGTCCCAACACCCAATCTTATGACCTACTTCCTTGGGCCCCATTTATGGGGTCTCCTGCAACTGAGTTTGGGGTGCAAAGCACACATTAATGATAAACTTCTCTGAAAGAAAAAGGAGGAGGTAAAACCTAATCTCCAGCTAAAATTCCTGGGCCTTTATACCCTCACCTTTTCATTACAATGTTTGGGAATTCTGTTCATCCTTGCCATTCTAATTGCATACTCTGTTTTACACGCCTTATTCAGCCTCTTAACTTAATTTAATGTTCCTTGTTTATGCTTTTACAGTATTGAGATTGTCTTCCTATACCATACTCGTAATGAGATCATGGCTAAAAAGGATAATACTTGTGAAAAATTTTTGTGTGTATTTTGCTTACTAACAAGAGATGTTTCTTCTCCCTAAAATCTGAGTGAGAGATAGAACACTAGAGTTGGAGCTACTGGTGGTTTTGGGGCATGTGGAAGAGGTGGATAGAGCATCCCTCCATGATATTAGGGGGATGTGACTGAGACTGCTGGCTCATATGCTCAGGAAGCAGACCGAGAGGATCTGGATCTGGTGGGGCAAAGTGTGCACATGGACAAGACTATGATGAGAACATAGAGGGAACCCAAACTGCAACGAGAATTGAGGTGCCCATGAGACAAGAAAGGAGAATAGAATTTTCTGAACTCACAGCAGCCAAGATCCAGAGGACAAGAAGCAGGTTGGAAAGTGTGTCCATACCCTCAATGCCGTGTAAGCCCCATCTCTCCATATATGCACTGGTTTCTTGTGAAACAGGAGTGAAAATAGGAGAAACGGCAGTGATTGGGAGTTAAACTTTGAATTAATTGAACAATTTCTAAATTAAAATGAGAATATCAAACGAACTTGAAGGAAAAAACTCATCATTGTTGTGTACCAGGGTGGAGACTTGAAGCAAGATTAGATAACACATGAAAAATAAATGTTCCTCATTTTTTTCCAGCATATGTATACAGAGTATAAATTGCAATGTTTTGTTTATACATAGCATCCCTTGGGGGAATTGTGGGCTCCTCCCATTCAGAAACAACCCCTCCTCATTTTTTTAGTCCTTGGGCCTGGCATTTATAGGTCCTCAATCAATGTTTTATTTTTCTGAGTTTTGCAAATATAGGTCATTTAGAAAATACCCTTTATGTTTAATTATATAATTTCATAGTCAGCTACAGTTTCCTCTTCTGTGTGTATATGGATTTATCATTTATAAAAGAAGTGTACCTGAAGCATTTTGACCAATTTTCAGATCTGATTTATCGGACCTTCTGTGTTTCTATGTATTGTAAAGTGTTTGTGTTGCTGCTTTCCATTTCACCTCCAATTATCTCTGGGTTTTAATTTTTACAGATCATTTTGGTAGTGCTGATCGATTTTTCCTTGCTTATATTATTTAAAAAATATCTAATCCTTCTTAGCAAGTAAATGAGCCTAATAAGAAGTTTTTATTGCTAATTCACTTAATACTTAATATTTCTTTACCAGATTTTTAAATATGAATAACACCATTTACTGGAACAGAAAAATTTAAAAGGTTTTTACATTAATTCTTCCTCTAATTCTTGCCAATTTGCTGCAACAATGTAATTGCATTGCCTACATTATGGTTAACAGGAAAGATTAGGTATGTAGCATTTTATTGTCTTTGACAGCTTGATGAATTGTGACTTGAAGTGAGCAAGTGCCTTTGTTCTAATTGTCTCTTTTTCATTAAAGCTGAGAACTATACTTGGGCTTTGGGGGAATACTCTTCTTACTGCTTTTAAGTTAGAGCTGTTCACACTGATAAATGTTCTCCACCTAAATATTGTGCAGGCAGCTCCTTGTTTATATTCTACCCTTTTTATCATTTCAAGGCTAAAACTGATGAAGATCAATCAATACAACACACTAAAAAAAAAGTTAGAAAAAGTGATTCCAGGGAACAAATGCATTTTTCTGCATTTCAAAGTAGAAGAATAAGATAAAAGAATCTTTGATATTATGCTATTTTTTCCATGTCTACATGTATACACTTATATAGCATGTATAGGTGTTGTCGTATATCTGAGTAGGGCGAATCTGTGCTTCATTAACCTGGTTATCCCGCATGGTTAATTCAGGTTAACATCATTAATTTGATGCCTTGGAGTGAACATTTGCATTTCTCTTTTCCAGAGGTATAAATTAAGTCTAACTAGTTGTTCCACAGGATCATTTATCCACTCTTTCATTCACGGCTAATTCATTTCATTCAATTGACACACTCTTATTGAGGGTCAACCATGAGCCAGGCTCTATAATACAGGCAATGTGGAAAAAAGATGAGTGCAATATAGCCAATCCCTAAAGAGGTTATACTGTGCTCTTAGGGGAAATCAGATGAGATACTTTGACTCCAACAGTGAAAATTTCATCTCTTTGCTTCAAATAATAATCATATTAGTTGGTGATTAATATCTCTTATGGGATGGAAGAACAAATTCATTTACAAAATAGGTGAAGGGAATCTGTTGGACATTTTCACTGCACTGCACAATTCCAGTAGGTACCTGTAACATGGTGAGAGTACACAAGGGCCCACTGGTGTAGAATGGGGAAAGAGAAATATGTTTGAGGTATGTTATGCTCTTTGCTAGGTTAAGGAATTTGGTGACTTTATTCTGAAGTTGGGAAGAGCCACACAGAGTTTTAAGAAAATAAATGATGGGATTATTTCTGAGTTTTGGGAAATCTAAATGGCAGCATTATATGCCAATGAAAGGCAGGGAAAAGAGTTATTTTAATATTCTATTTAAGATAAGGTGACTCTAAACATTTTTAATATATTCGTGGTGAAAAAATGGCCAATGGGCCAACTAACTTAATTCCAGGTAACAATGAATATTGTAAAGGGAAGGCAGGTGGGTGGCATCTCCTCTTTCCGCTTGATTTCATGTGTTCATCTGCTACTTTGTTTTCTCTGACGAGTCTGGTGGCTCCGTCCATATGCCCTGTAACTTGTGCTTCATTCCCGAGTAGCCTTAGAGTAAAGCTACTCTATCAATCTTAAAGACTTGGTAGTTTTTGCTAGAAAATGTGTGAAACTCAGTAAATTGAGGACATTAGTCAGGATTAATTAGGTGAGTTATTTACAGTCTGTTTCAAAGGGCTGTTCAGGTCAACACTCAGTCAAACACTCAAGTCAAAAAGAATGTAGCTGTTGGGTGAGTGGGCCACTACATCCTTAGAAAGAAGAACAAGTTTAATGCCAGAGTGCAAAGATGTACGCCGTGCATGAGGTATTCAGTGGCTGGCAGAAGAATGTCCTGAGCCAGGAGAGGTGGCACCAGTACTTGATTCCCTTGCCTGACCCACATTCCATTTTCTTTATTTAAAAAAAAATTTATATATTGATTTTAGAGAGATAGGAAGGGAGCAGGAGAAAGAGAGAAAGAGAGAGAAAAACATCAATTTGTTGTTCCACTTATTTATGCATTCATGAGTTAATTCTTGTATGTGCTTTGATCGGGGACCATAACTGAAGCCTTGGCATATAGGGATGGTGCTCTAACAAACTGAGCTATCTGGCCAGGGTCTGATATTACATTTTTTATTCAGTGTGGGTAATTTTGGGATTCCCAACTCCTAATTAATTTTCTTCTTACTGACTTCATTTCTTAAGCTCAGTAACCCCGACTCCATGTTGAGAATCTCTCTGAATAATTTGGAGGATGTTTACTTGAAGAGTTCAGAGCCAGAGCATAAAGACAAGGTAGAAAAAAATCACTCAGGAAGAGCAGAAAAAGGAAAAAAAAATTAAAATGAGAAGCACTTAAAAAACAGTTTGGACAACATGAGGCATAACATCTGCATCATAGGATACCAGAAGGAGAAGAGAGCAAGCAAGAGATCGAGAACCTATTTGAAGAAATAGGGACCAAAAACTTCCCTAATCTGGTGAAGGAAAAAGTCACATAAGTCCAAGAAACTCAAAGAGTCCCAAACAAGTTGACTAAAAGAGGCCTACACCAAGACACATCATAATTAAAATCACAAGGTTTAGTGATAAGGAGAGAATACTGCAAGCTGTAAGAGAAAAGCAGGTAGTTACATATAAGGGAGCACCAATTAGACTGCCATCTGATTTGTCAACAGAAACATTTCAGGCCAGAAGGGAGTAACATGATATATTCAAGGTGTCATGAAGCAAGGACCTACAACCAAGGCTACTTTACCCAGCAGGGATATCATTTAAGTCAAAGGTGAAATAAGGAACTTCCCAGGCAAGAAAAAGCTAAAGGAGTTTGTTAACACCAAACCAGTAGTGCAAGAAGTGTTAAAGGGCTTGATTCAAGAAGAAGGCCGAGAAGAAAAAGGAGAAAGAAAAAAAGCAAAGGAAAATAGGCTAACGATAAAATGGCACTAAATACATATCTATCAATAATCACCTTAAATGTAAATGGCTTAAATGATCCAATTAAGAGACATAGGATGGATAAGAAAACTACACACACACACACACACACACACACACACACACACACATATATATATATCCACCAAGAGATCCATCTCAGATCAAAAGATATACACAGACTAAAAGTAAAGGGATGGAAAAAGATATCTCATGTGAATGAAAAAGGAAAAAAAAACTGGGTAGCAGTATTTATATCTGACAAAATAGACTTTAAAACCAAGGCTATAGTAAGAGACAAAAAAGGACAATACATAATGATAAAGAGAACAATTCAATAAGAGGATATAACCCTAGTTAACATTTACACACCCAAAGTAGCACCTAAATATGTGAAGCGAATTTTGATGGACATAAAGGGAGAGATTGACAGCAATACACACATAGTTGGGGATTTTAACACTGCTGACTTCAATGGATAGATTTTCCAGATAGAAAATCAACAAAGAGACAGCAGCCTTAAATGACACACTAGGTCAAGTGGATTTAATTGATATATTCAGAGCATTTCACCTCAAAACAGCAGAATATACTTAGTTTTCAAGTGCACATGGAATGTTTTCTAGGATAGATTACATGTCAGGACACAAAACGAATCTCAATAAATTCAGGAGAATTGAAATCATATCAAGCAACTTTTATGAATGCACTGCTATGAAATTAGAAATCAATCACAAGGAGAACACTGAAAAACATGCAAGGACATGGAAGCTAAATAATATGTTATTAAACAATGAATGGCTCAACAATGAGATCAAGGAAGAAATCCAAAGATACCTTGAAACAAATGAAAATGGGCACATAACAATCCAAAAACTGTTGGACACTGGTAAAGTAATCCTAGAGGGAAATTCATAGCATTACAGGCCTATCTCAAAAAACAAGAAAAAGCTAAAATAAACAACCCAACTTTACACTTAAAGGATCTTGAAAAAGAACAACAAACGAAGCCCCAAGTGAGTAGAAGGAAGAAAATAATAAAGATCAGAGCAGAAATAAATGAAATAGAGTCTAAAAAAAATGATACAAAATGAATCCAAGAGCTGGTTCTTTGAAAAGATAAATAAGATTGACAAACCTTTAACCAGAAGGGTAATTGCTTTGGAAGATAGCATCTCTCTCTTCCAGTCTCTGTGGGAGAGTGTGATCTTGATTTAGACAGGAGACCTTACTCTAAGTTGTAAAAGTACCTCCTGGTACATAGATAAGAAAGTGGATAAAGCCAATTAAGGAGCAGAGATGACCAATGTTTCCCTCACCCCACCAAACTTACTGCCTTCAAGTTTCCTCTAAAATACTTTTTTTTTTTTTACATTTGAAGTGGTGGGTCAAAGACTCTTTTGCATAAAAGTAGGCAACCATTAGGGGATTTACATCACTCCACTCTGGGCTACAGTGTTTGGAAATATCAGAGCTCAGCTATATTCTCTCCCACAGGAAAATGGGAGGGCACATAACTGTCCTATAGACCCAGGTTAGGTGAGTTGTTCTTGGTGTTCCAAGCTATAAAGGCAACAGGTATCTGTAGGGTCTGTTCAGATCTGTGCAGCGGTTGGGAAGGTGACAGCAAAATTCATAATCTAAAATCTCAGAATTATGAATTTCCTGAGATAGAAACAAAGTACAGTAAGGAGGCTGTTGGTGTATTGGATGTAGAAAAAGGGGTCCCCGAAGCCTCCACAGCCCATGGTCAGGAGATGGGGGAAGAAGATGATACAGTGTTTAAGATAGTTCACATAACAAAAGGCAAGATAATAGCTGTAATCCCACCCAGGGCAAAAGGAGTATGTGACTTTCAGAATATATAGTGACTCCTGCCATAGCTGGGAGCTTACACAGTGCCTGCTCCAGAGGCAGGGAGGTGGAGGTTCCCGTATCGTGAGGTACTCTTGCCCTGGCTAAAGATGGCAGCTGAAAGAAAGTAAAAAGATACAAGGCAACTGGCAAAAAGAACCCATTGTAGGAGGGCCTGGATATGAGGAAATGTAGGAAGTTCCTGGTCAGCATTTAAAATAAGGGATGTCTGAAAGAGAAGAGGTTCTGTGTTTAGTTCATAATAAGGGCTGGAGTGTAGAGTTAGCAGCAGTCATGCAGTCTGAAAGGGTGTAAGTAGAGAGCTGATGGAGCCTGAAGAAGATCTGGCAAAGCTGATGGAGATGGGAATTATGAGAACCTACCAACCAAACACTGATTGTGGGGAGAAGCCTGGAATACTGAACTGTGACTGGGGAATGCTGACTTCAGCTTCTCCAGAGGATGTACAGAGAAACCACTCTCTTGGGACATGTGTTTTCTAGGACTTCACTATGATCCAGTGTAACACGGCACAGGTTTTTCTTTACTACATGGAGGCTGAGGACAAGGTACCCCAGATCTGGAAGGAGAATGCTGCTCTGACAGGATGGTGAATTTGAAACCCAAGAGTGTACTTTCCAGAGGAGATGGAGAACTGTTTGTATAGCTGGTTTAAGAATAGATAAGGACATGAGGAACTATTAGGCTTGGTTTTGGCTTATGCCTAGTGGTGAGCAAAGGAAGTGCTGGGTCTCGTGAGAGAACAGGGTTCTGAGCAGAAGTGCTCTCAGCTGTCTCAAGGTTTCACCCCTGTAAATAAAAACCTGTTTCCTCAGCACTAATTGTTGGGCCATGCACCAAGGCACCACGTGCATGGGCCCTGCTTTGTTAGTTACCTTAGTAACTAGTGGAAAGAAAACAGGGCTAACAAGAGTTTGGGTGGGTGTAGTAGGCTGAGTAGTGGGAAGAATCCCATTTAATGTAAAGGAACTGAAGGCCAGAAGACTAGTATAATTGCAGAGAGAATTTGCTGGGACCAGGGCCTGTACTGAGGATGAAGGAGACTAAGAGACATTTAAGAATATTATAAAAACTAACAGCACTTTGGGAGAGAAAAGGTAGGGACTTTGCTTAGAGAATAAAATTACTTGGAATAAACCAAGATAGGGGCTTCTCAGAAATGCATCCAGGCTGATTGACTTCTATCAATACTTGGAATTTACTTATGCAGTGAAAAATGCAAACAGTCTAATGTATTAATGTGGAAAACTATATTAATGGATTTAACGAATTGTGAGGAAACCTTTTAACTAGTTGGTAATCATGTTGGGGCAACCCCACCCCTGACAAAATAGGAGGTTCTGAACTGTGTTTGTTCTTCTGTGTTATCTTACTTTTAATTAACATGAATGTTATGAATGCATGAGTATCCAGATCTACTTACTTGTATTTGTTAAGATACATTCATTGTGATTCTTGTTGGCGGCTTCTCTAGTATTTGAGTGTATAGCTCAGAACTGCTTGTAAGCTTCAAGTTTGTTGGGGCTGTGACCGTGAAATAATGTCACTTCTCACAAAAAGAAAAAAAATTTACTTTTCTCATCCAAGCATCATTGGAGGTAAGAGTACTATAAAACAACCTCCCATTCTGACCAGTGAAAAATCATTAAAAGTCACAGGTATTTGGAGACTTACTGTGGACTATTGAGGATTATAAAGAAGGAACTGTTGTTCTTGTAATGTGGCATTTCATTACTGTGAGTGAACAAACAGCTGTCACCAGTGATATCTTACATGTAACCTTGGGCATTGCTAATGCCCTCTTTTCTATTCTCCTTAACTAAAAAAAAAAAAAAAAATCCCCCAAATCAGTTTACCTTCACTTAACAAGTAACAATATGTTTTTACTCTCCCAAACTTTCCTGGGAAATGTCATCAGTAATTTAAGAAACTCAACTACAATGTGGACTTCTGGATGAGGTGTAAACAGCTAGGATATTAATGATTTTGATATTGGTTCCCACTGCAAAATCACTTCTCATTACATTGCATGGCATCCTAACCCAAGTGACTAAATATGAATGGGACCTTCAGTAAGAACAGATTCCAAGGCTCTACATACAACTAACCTTGGGAGCTAACTGTGCTGCCATCCTTAGAAACATTTCATGGTATATTAAGTATAATTTGCTGGCATTTCTCCCTCCCACTATAAAGCAGAAGCCCATCAATTGTTTGGCCTCTTTGGATATTGGAGGAAATGTGTTCTATACTAATTTTTCTGAAACCATTATCCCAAGGCACGAGAATAATGGCCAGAGTTGACTAGCAGGTCATAATCTTGAAATGTGTCCAGATAGTAGGAAGACAGTAGCAACTTTACATCCCCAATTCTAGATTCATGCTGTAGCTGTAATAATCCTTAGCAAAAACAATCACTGTCAAAACAAAACAACAAACAAAAAACCTGGACTGGTGTTCAGTAGCTTCTCGGCTTTTGTTCTTGAAAACTTTGAGATCTACCAACAGCTGCTAGCCTGTAGCCCTCATGAAGGCAGCTCATTCTCATTAAAAGAAAAGTTTTACTTTTCTTAAACTGGGTGACTTTTCCTGTAAGCCATCTTCACTGAATCATAAACCTCATAAGAAAAGGTAAGCATAAAACTAATCTGTTGAAAAATAGCCATAGTACAACTAACCAAGAGCTGGACTTGGTTTCTTAGCCTTGGTTAATACCATAAATAGGCGACTCAGTACTCATTTCTCACAAGGTGACCCACCTATAGTTTTACCCAAACTGTGATCTCAGCAAGGGTCTTATCTTGAAAATCTTGTCAACAAGACTTTCCACCTTAAAAAAGGCATGAAATCACTGATTAAAACAAAGAAACAACAACACAAACACCCTCCTCCAAGTGGGTAAATCCTATGGAATGCCTTAACCACCTGCCAAACATAATGAGACTCACTTGTGGATAACCCACAGCACCTAGTGGTTCTATACTATGGGCTAAACTTTAGCTCTCCTCATCAAGGAGAAGCATTCCTGGCATAGACTGAAATAAACATATGCATAGATGCATAGCTGCCTGGCAAAGACTCTCTCCTGGACTAAACTCTACAAGTCTCCCCTGAACTTTTCAACTGGACCTCCATTTTTGGACTTTACTTTTGCCTCTGCATTGTCCAGTTTTGCAAGAATCCTGCTAAGTTGGTTTAGCTTACCAAGTGAGCACTTGATATACTCAGGAGCTGAGTGAATATGTTTGTTGCTACTTAGAATTGTGACCTGTAAGTACCAGTACTTTTGTTTTAACATGGCCCTTTTCTACATTGTTTCCAGTTTAACTACAGATATTTAGACTTACAAGATTCACTACTGCATCATAACATTATTACATGTCAATAGTGTAGTTATGACCTTTAGTTATTAAAAAACAAGTATTTAGTTAATTTACCATATCTTAATTTAATCTTTGTTACACATTCCACTTTTAAGTACTTAAACGAGTGCTAAGTTGCAACAAAAATACAGTGATATGATTAACTAGTCATTAAATATTCACTTCTACATATTAATTTTTTCCATACCTTATCACTCTGGATAACAAATCAGGTTCCTTACCCTCTGCCATCTCCCAGGTATGTCTGATCACCATGGCCTTCCTTCAGCAAGAAGCCTGTCAGTCAGTTTAGCCAAAATTCCCTTTTACTCCTGATATTTTCTTTTAGTCATTTTCTATCCACTGACCTGCACCCTGCCACTCGACTATAAATGCCCAGTAGCCAGTGCTGTATCTGGAGTTGAGCCCACTTTCTCTTCCCAACTGCAAGACCCATTGCTATGGCTTCTATACCTACTGCGATGTTTCCCATTGAAAAACGTTTTCCTTATCATACTTTAACAAGTGGAATAGAACCACCATAATTGACAGGGCTGCCCTATGGGAAAAGTTTTGACACTCATAGAATTCTCTACTTGCCACCGATCCTAGCCCCTCCATTGACTATATCTACAAGGCTAGTTGGGCTGGCTGTCTGCTGGTCTTTAAAAACTGTACACTGTTTCATCTGTGTCACCTTGGCTGAGCAACAGGGTACCCAGGGGTCATGGTGTAATAAGCCAGGAGAGTTTGAGGAAGAAGATTTTGGCCATCTTCAATATTTTTAAAATTGGTGTTTGCTTTTTGCAATGGTGTATAGATGGGCATTTTCTGACCTTAGTGACTGTATGGTTAGTGTGAGTTACCCAGACTGAGGACCATTGGAGATGCATGACTCTGGAGAGTGATTTTGCCTCTCGAGGTTGTTTGACTATCTTCTTCTACGCCCTGAAGTTGCTTTTAATAGCAAAAGGGTGATATCTGAGTCATCGAAGAACTTTTTTTTTAAGTGACTATACAGCCTAACTTATAACTGAAGAGGGATGACAGGCCTCAATTAGTCAGGCACGTATACCTCTGACCCCAGAAATGTGTGGTGTGTGTAAATTTCTTATTTCGGATATGGATGAAAAGGCCAAAATGATCTTTCACAGTTGTTTCAAACAGTGGCTTGCTATCTGTCCCAGCTGCAAGAGACCTCCCAGGTAATTATGCAAGAATCACTGTGACCCAGAATCCATGAGAGTTAATGGAAAGATGCATACTTAATGAGCCACCAAGGGCCAGGGGATGGACTAAGTAGAGACAAATTCAGATGGCTCTGAGGCTCATTATCCTCCTCCCCCCACTCCCACTCTCTTTTGATAGCTTAGCAAGCAGCTAGCATAGCAGTTTGAATTAGCTCAATAGTGAAAGGGTCTGATACCAGAAGCTAAGCTCAAAGGCTCTCCAGCTGTGCTCTACCCCAGCATGGCTCTCTACTCAATGCCAAGAGGATGGGAGGGTCATCCACCCTGCTGCATCTCTGCTTGTGAGTTTGCCCAAGAAACCTTTTATTTTACAATTGCACCTATAGTGCCGTGGTGTGTGTCCCTGCATGACAAATGCGAAAAGAATATAAATATCATTTCTACCCATTGTTTAAATGTTAACTGTGGGGAGTAGGAAGATCTCCTAAGGACCCAAGAGGAACCATATGATTTGTAAACATTATTTCAGATAGATGCGGATAATTTAATACCTATGAATATGTAATGCATAACTTAAAAGGCTTCAAATGTAAGATGCAAATCACATTGTAATAGGCTTTATCTCAAAAGACAGAGAGAAATATTTCAACACCTTCCTTTAGTGCATATAGATAACTCTGCTTCTAATACCATTAGATTATAACTGTAAAATCCAGATATGAATTGCAGTAAATGACAATGCACACAGTTTCACTTTGGTGAATAATGTTTCAAATGGGAGTGATATTATGCACCGGAAAGGACAGCACATGAGTTTTCCTTCCAGTAAGATTTCCGTAAAGATAGCAAGCTAATTACAGATCACCCAAGCTCACACCGACTACGGATCTTATTTTGTATGCTTATTGTGAGTCCATCAATGAAACTGGTATTTCCACATAGCACTGAGTTGAACACTTGTGACTGCAGTGCGGTTCTGTGAGTTATAAAACAGTTTTATTTTATTTTATTTTATTTTATTTTATTTTATTTTATTTTATTTTATTTTATTTTATTTGTTTTGGGAGATCAGGGATTATGGTTAATAAAGAATGAGTTGTGTACTTTTGCATCTTTTAGTATGCTTGAAAACCTGAACTACAAGGTGGCAGTTGTAGAGGAATTCCACATCAGTAGTACAGACAGGGGGAGTTGGTAGAAGTGAAAGATGGAATGTGGGATGATTCCCTGAAAAAAAGGAGTGTCATGGAAGTTACAGTGGAATAGCCCTGTATACTTAGGCACTTTGAAAGAGCTGAAATGATAATACTTCTCACTATTGGACTTATTAAAAATACATTGGGAGAAAAATGATTACCTCTAATATGGAAAATCAGAAATAGTTACAGATAATGCAATTCATGAATCTTCAGGGAGAAACAGAATAAAGATAGCTACAGATTTATTTTAGTGAAAAAAATATAGCACTTCTTGAAGCTTATGAAAATTACTAAAAAATTTAGTGATATAACTTCAAAAATGATTAATGGCAGGGCTTAGAGGACCAATGGTCATTGTCCTTTAATAGCAACAGAATTGAACCCAAAGCAAAGCAGAGGTTTGAATATAATGATGGGCTTGGACTGTCAATTGTTAAAGATAGAGCCAAATCCTTCTATCAGAATATCATGAGATTCCTTCTGCTTGATGAGGTACTTAATATTCTTGTTTAATTTTCATGAATTTTATACAAGTGCAAGAAAATTATAGTTAGAACCTGGACAGATAGTCAAGGTCCCCAAAAATGAAGCACTCATACACTTTTGTCATATAATTTGGAAATATTTTCAAATTATAAGGAAATGGTCCCAGTAAAATAAGAATATCACATAAAAATTGGAGCTTCTTTGGAAATTATTGAAGTCTGTCCATTAATTATGTTACTATGTAACAGCATTCTATTTCTATAAACTATTTCTAAAGTCTTTTTACTTTTGAGGAGATGGATTAAAACTAAATTTATATAAAATTAAATTCACATATTTTGGTATACAATCTTATGAATATAGATAAATGCATAGACTTGTGTATTACCATCACAATAAAAGATAGAACAGATCCATCACCACCAAAGAAGTTCCCCATGATGACTCTTTGTAAACACACCTTTGTCCCATCTCCCAACCAATCCTATACCTATCTATATCTGTATCTATACCTAATTCAGTGGTGTTAATTATATTTACAATTATGCAACTATCACCACTATCTATTTCCAAAACTTTTTCATCACTCCAAATAGAAACTCTGTGACAGTTATGTAATTACTCCCTATTTTCCTCTCTTGTCAGCTCCTGGTAACCTCTAATTTTCACTCTGTCTCTAAGAATTTGCTTATTCTCAATAGTTCTTATAGGCATAAATAACATATTTGTCATCTTGTGTATGGCCTATTTCACTTAGTAGAATTTCCAAGGTTCCTTCATGTTATAGCGTGTATCTAAATTTTATTCCTTTTTATGGCTGAATAATATTCCACTGTGTAAATACACACACCACATTTTGTTTGTCCATTCATCTGTTAATGAACCACTTGATAATTTCCACCTTTTGGCTATGGTGAATAATACTGTAATGAACATTGGTGTGCAAATACCTTTATGAGTCCCTGATTTTGATTCTTTGGGGTATATACCTATGAGTGCAATTGCTATATTATAAGGTCCTTCCAGTTTATCTTTTTGAAAAATAAACAAACTGTTTTCCACAGAAACTATACTCTTCCTTTCTTTCTTCTTTCTCCCCTCCTCCTTCCTTCCTTCTTTCCTCCCTCCCTCCCTCCCTCCCTTCCTTCCTCCCTCCCTCCCTTCCTTCCTTCCTTCCTTCCTTTCCAGCTATCCCCTTAGGAGCAAAATAATATATTGTTGTGGTTTTGATTTGCATTTACCTAATGACTAATGATGTTGAACATATTTATTTTTCATGTGTTTATTGACAATTTACATTGTTATTTGGTTCTATGGAATGTTATCATATGTTTAGATTTATGTGACTACCATAATTTTCAAGATACAGAAAAATTCTATCAGAAGAATCTGTCATCTACCTCTTATAATCACAGCCACATTCTTCAGTCTCCCTATTCACCTGCTTTCTAACTTCTCTCAACCTCTAATCTGTCTTTCATTTCTATAAATTGTCATTAAAGAAATGTTACATAAGTGGAATCATATAATGTGTGACTTTTGGAGATTGTCTTTTTTTACCCGCATAATTCCCTTGAGTTCCATCCCAGTTGTTGCATTTATCATTACTTTTTCCCTTTTTATTACTGGGTAGTATTCTCAGTGAGGATGCACCACAGTTGAACTTTTTGTACATTGAAGGTTATTTAGGTTGTTCACAATTTGGACTATTATGTATAAAACCACTATGAATATTCCTGTACAAGGTTTTGTGTGAACATAAATTTTCATTTTTCTGGGATAATTACTCAAGAGTGCAAATGATGAGTTGTATGGTAAGCACAAGTTTAGTTTTGTAAGACACTTCCATGCTGCTTTCCAGAGAGGTCGTAGCATTTTATTTTCCTGCCAGCAATGTAAGAATGATCCATTTCTCTGACAGTTTCAGGTTTCTCTCCTGCTGTTGCCGGTTAACACTGGCAGCCTTCACAGCAGATCCAAGAAAGAAAGAAAGAAATGAACAAACAAACAAAAAAGCAAAACAAAATTTCAACAACAACAAGCCCACTAGGGATTCCTCCAGCATTCCCTAGCTAAATTGTTTCTTTTCCCCAGGCCCATTCCTTTAAAAACAGAGTTTCTCTGGGAGGTTTTCCTATTAATGCCCTCTGTGCAGTTCAGGGCCGAACCCGCTCTTAGATGAAACGTGAGAGGTAAAGGAGGGGGAAAAAAAATCCCGATTAACTCACCACTATGCTGGACTTTCTTCAAGTTTTGACACCCCTCCCCAATCTGTCATTGTTTATTTTTGAGAGTCTTTTTTGTCATTTGCGTTTGTATTCTATCGAAGTTTTAGTTATTAACATTGCAAGATATAAGCTATTGTGAGCTTCCTTCATCCTGGCCATTAGCAGACCATGTCACACAACTTTATGAATCTTCGAACTGCCAGTGCATTTTCAAATGTATAGCTGTTGCAGCATTTTCTTTCAGATCTCTTAGATCTCTTTCTTTTTGGTCAGCTAGGAAAAATATTTGTAAGTGTTCTAACATGAACAATGACTGACTGATAAATGTCATCTAGCTGATGATCTATTAGATGAGAATACAGCTTCTGACACTGAAAACGATGAATATTGTGAAATGTAGGGTAGGCCTCAATACTAGAGCATATTTGGAATTCTTTGAAGATATCCCCCAATTACCGTACTTAGGAGCTTTATACTCTTCAGTGGGAAATGATTAGTGAAAGGTTTGCAGAGTAAATTTTTTTATGTTAAAAAAAGGCAAATCCAGTTTCTATTTTTGTTTTCTCTGATGTTTTCCATTTAGCTTATCTTGAGGTGAAAAAAATCACTGTAATTTCAAAGGCATGAGTTTAATTCATGATATATTAGAGTGCCTGAATTCCTTCTGGGATTCTAGTCTTTCCCTAGGAGAGAAAATTAACCTCGGAAAGTACTCATTTACGCAATTTCACCTAGTGGTTTGTCTTAACAATTGATTTACCTCATTTACTTTTCTGACTAATCACTTAAGGCTAGAGCCATGTTTGGTAAGAATGTAGAAAAAGAGGTGACCCTCCCTGGGACATATCAGCAATAAGGAACCCTAAGTATTGCATTCTAGTGTCCAAGATTTAGGAAGCATGGTAACTTTTTAAAGAAGAATTCTAAGATATTTTTCTTTTGTGGTGTACTGAGAACTGCACAGGACTTCAGTTCTGAAGGGTTAACTTTGCATTCAGGTCTACCATTTGATAATTATGTTACTTTGGATAGTTTAGTATGATGAGCTTTAGGTTCCTCATATGAAGATGTGGTTAACAGGATCAATCACAGGGGGCTGAGTTCTAATTTTATATATATACTCCTAAATAAAGAGGTAAACTGAAGCAAGTTCAAGTGACCAAAAATTGAGTTTATTTGGGAACAGTTGCAGAATTGTAGTTCTGGAAATGCATGCTATAACAACCACAGGTGAGTCTGCCGAGGGTTTGGGATGAGATTTACTTGTGGGTAAGGAGAGCGAAGAGGGGGAAGTCCAGCTAGAATCTAAGCAGCAAATTCATTGGCTGGAGAATTGAAAGATGGGGAGAGACTCTTGGTGTATGTTCATTGGTCAGGAGGTAACTCTTAGACTTCTGCAAGTTAGGTATTTAGGAGAAATCAGTCTCTCAGTTCATAATTTCTGTTCTTCTGAGGGCACATATATGAAAGTCTCCATCCAATATCCTTCGGTTCCATTTTAGATTTAGATTTAAATCTAAATAGATTTAAATTTAGATTTACATTCTTTCATTATATACAGGGCCCAGCACAAATACCCCTTTTTTATTACAAAAGGTTTATTACAAAATTATAAGCATGTAATTCTGTAAAATAACAATATCATACTCAAGCCCACCATATGACATTTTAGGTGAAATGTTCAAATTAAAAATATAAATTATTACAAACCCTACCAATCACACTCAACCAGGCCTTATTTCTTCTGGGCCCTGTATATACATATACACACCCCCCCACACACATACAGTATGCATATATATATACTGCATATGTGTGCATATATATATATATATACATACACATACATGTATATGTGTCTATACATATGCATATATGTCTATATGCAGTATACAATGTACATATATGTATATACAATGTATTATATATGAGATATATATTCAGTTTAACACTTAAACACATGTAAGTGTTCTGTAAGATTTTAAATAGCACACAAAAAGTAAATGTTAGTTTTCTGTAAATAATTTATGCCCAAGTGGGGAAAGGAGGCTTGGAAATATTAGTAAATTTCCAGGCATAGTTATTGGAATATTTATAATATTTTATACTGTATTTCCACAGGTAATATCTCTAGGTGACTGCACAAACTGAGGATTCTCTTTTGTTTCAGTTTATAATTATATTTTGCAGGCTCTCTTTGAGGTTCTGAGTCTTTGTACTCACTATTCTAGAATCTACATACGAATTGCTGTGTACTGTCAATTTTACTACAATCAAATACATTTCAAAGCCAAACATCATGATGTTTAAAAAGGGACAGAGAACAATTATATTTGACAAACAATTTTTACATGACCTGAAAATGTCTCAGAACTAAACGTTATCCTTTTATACTCTGATTTGCTCAGAAGTGTTTGTTTAGTTGTAACTTGTGGAAACATTTCACTTTACTTTGTGGGCTGATTGAAAAAGTTAGAAAAGTCTCAGTAAAGATTCTAAATTTTGCCTCTTTGTTCACTTGAATGAGAACTCCAAACGGAGGAATCACCAAGTTTGTACTGAACATATTGGGAGTTGTTACAACTAACATTGTAATCATTTATGCAATTTTCATGAATAACCCAGGAGATGGTAATACTTTTCTGTTTGTGAAGGAGCACAGAGTCATTGCTCCCAACATTTGACATGATGATAAGAAAACATCTCATGTTGAAAGAGAAAGCAGTTATCTTTTTGTTATGTTTAGTATAAAACAGAAGTATTCATGTTTTTCTCACAGTTCAAAGCTAGGCATGTGGAAATTTTTTGTGTCATTCAGAGGGCAAATATAAAATTCACACTGAAATTAACTGCCTTAGGGTCCAAAAAATTTCCCTATGTATGAATTCAATTGACCGTATTTTTAAAAATCATATTTAAATTCTCTGGATATATTCATTTCTCAATGAAAATTTTTAAACTGATAGAAAGGTTAAAGGACAAATACTAAATGTTAGGAGGTCAATAAAATTCGAATTGTGAAATATTTCTCATTTGGCTCCCCAATTGCCCTATTTGGAAGTTCCCTTGGTAGCCCACCAACCTGACACTCCCTCATCATTTTTTTGCAAAGGGAGTATTTTAGAATTCAGATCTTTAAAGTTTTAAAGAATGATTCAGAAGATGAATGTTATTCTGGCAGATTTGTTCTTAAAATGAAACATAAAAGAAACACTTTTTTCTGAAAAGAATTGGAGCAGTTTTGATGTTCTCTTCCTGAGAATAAATAACTTAGGGAGACAGGGTCACACCTTCAAAGCCTCTGTTTCTTTAACAGAGGTCCCATAACATAACCACCTCCTTTCTTTCAAGTGAAGGATTTTATCAGGTTTGAATTAATTCATAAGCACTCTAGGAGATTAGTAAAAAGGCCACCTCTCACCCTTGGAAGGGAAAAAGAACAACATTTTCCCCCAAGCTTAGAGAAGATGAAGGGTAGGCTCTTAAATCCCTAAGTAGAGTTCAATGTTCAATTTTATAAACCCAGTAGATAAAGGTCAGGTTATTGTTATAACCCACACACGTGGGCACATGTACACATGCACACACACACAAGGACATGCATATGTGTCCCTGAGAATAATTTTTTTTGAGCCACTTTCCTGTGAGAAGTCACCAAATGGGAGATATCTTGGGCTAGTATTGTTATTTCCTTTTTTATTGTTGTTGGCTAAACACAATAAATCTAAATTAGCAACAAAATTAATAGTAACAGCCTACAGTTAAGAATACATCATAAAGTCATACGCCTTTCATTCAAATCCTGTTTGTAAGGTTAACTAGCTATGTGACTTTGACCATCTTATTTAAACTCTTTGTGCCTTAGTTTTATCTTTCACAAAAGGAGACATAATAATGACACATAACCGATAAGGTTTTATTAGGCGAAAACAGTGACTCAACATGTAAAATACTGGTACATGTTTAGGTTTCAATAGATTTTAGATTTTTTTTATCATGATCATCATTGTTTTAATAATTACCAGCATAATCATCATTATTATATTCTGAATTTCTGTTTTACTTCATTATATCAGTCTTTTAGCTGAATGGATTACTTTTGTTCCTATATTTAATAGAGGAAAGTGTATGTATTTATATATTGTGTTTGGGAAGTTAATAATTAGTTCTCAAAAAGCTGAGCTTACAAGTAAATTAATGTATCATATTGAGCAATACATATATATTTAGATATATTATTAAAATTTTATGTTCTAAAAATTACTCAAAAATGCCTTAGAAACATGACATTTAAAAAATTTAACTTTAAACATTTTGTAAGAGGTTCTGAGGTATTTTAAGCATCTCTTTCAACTCTAGTAGTTCAGCTCATTATGTAAAGTCTACTGTATATGGAAGGTAAAATGAAAATTTGCACCATTTCAGTACAGTCAAGTGAGGAATTGAAAGGTAACAAAACAAAAGAAAAATAGAAACTCAGCTATGTAACCTAACTCCGTATTAATTCTAGTACCACAAATACAACTATCCTTTCTCTAAGAAAACAGTCATAGGGTTTTTATCTTAGGTACTGGGATATTAAAGATCACATGGGTCTATATCTTCTTCTCAATGAAAAAATTAAAAAGTAACCCTCCAACATGCTTTTTTGTGGGGAGGTGATTGGTTGGGAGGTGGAGAAGGAGAGAATGAATCCAGAGGGGAAAAACCAAACAATTTCATTTAAAAGTTTATCAGAGGATCATGGTTTAGAAAGCACTATAAGCAGGAGATGTTGTTCAGGGGATATTGTTTAGGGAGAGCTAATATTTTTATTTATAAATTTCACATCATTTCTTTTTCTTCTAAATTCATACTTCCCCCTCTTTGCCTGGATAAAACTACTGGTTTTCCATGTCTCAGGTGAGACAGTGTTTGTGCTGCATTTCCTTACTCCTACCTTACTTTTCAATCATACCCCAAAGCTGAGAATCATCCATTCCCTTTCTCCTACCATAAAAACAGTAAAATAATTTTAAATGTTTTTTAATTTTTAAATTATAATTAATGTAAAATATTATACTTATTTTAGGTGTACAACCCTGCAATTAGGCACTTACGTAATTTACAAAGTGACCACCCTGATAAACCCAGACCCATCTGACACCATATACAGTTATTACAATACTATTAACTATATTCCCTGTGCTGCACTTCACACGCCCATGACGATTCTGTAACTACCAATTTGTACTTCTTAATCCCTTTGCTTTTTTCACCCATTCCCCCATCCCCGCTCCCATCTGGCAACTGTCAAAATGTTCTCTGTATCTATGAATCTGTTTCTGTTCTGCTTGTTTGTTTATTTTGTTTTCTGATTCTACATATAAGTGAAGTCATCTGCCATTTGTCTTTCTCTGTCTGACATTTCACTCAGTACAATACCCTCTAAGTCCATCCATGTTATTGCAGATGAGAAGATTTTATTTTATTATTTTATGGCTGGAAACATATTCCATTGTAGATATGCACCATTTCTTCTTTATCCATTCACTTTTTGTTAGACAATTAGGTTGCTTCCATATCTTGGCTATTGTAAATAATGTTTCAATGAACATATGGATGCCCATGTCTTTTCAATTTAATGTCTTGGGCTTCTTGGGATAAATATCTAGAAGTGAATTGCTGTGTTCTTCTTTGTCTCTTTTAATAGCCTTTGTTGTAAAGTCTATTTTTTTCCCACATAAGTAATGCTACCTCAGCTTGTTTGTTTGTTTTCATTTTCATGAAATCTCTTTTCTCACCCCTTTACTTTCAGTCTGTGTGTCTTTCCATCTGAAGTGAGTCTCTCGTAGACAGTATATGTAAAGTTCTAGTTTTGTTATCCATTCAGCCTCCATATGTCTTTCGATTAGAATATTTAACCATTTGCATAAAAAGTGATTGTATTTATTGCCAGTTTATTTTTCACTTTTTAACCTTTCTTCTCCTCCTCCTCCTTCTCCACCTTTTAGCTTTTCTTATAATACTGGCTTGGTGATGATGAACTCCTTGAGCTTTTCCTCGCCCAGGAAACTCTTTACCTGTCAGATTCTAAATGTAGCTTTGCTGGATAGAGTAATATTGGTCATAGGTCCTTGCTTTTCATCACTTTGAATATTTTGTGCCAGTCTTTTTTGGCCTGTGAAGTTTCTGTTGAGGAATCAACTGACAGCCTTGTGAGAGCTCCTTTGTAGGTACCTAACTGCTTTTCTCTTGCTGCTTTTAAGATTCTGTCTTTGTCTTTAACCTTTGGCATTTTAATTACGATGTGTCTTGGTGTGGGCCTCTTTGGGTTCATCTTCTTTAGGATTCTCTATACTTCCTGGACTTGTACATATATTTCCTTCATGAAGTTAGGGAAGTTTTCTGTCATTATTTTTTCAAATATGTTTCCAATTTCCTGTCCTCTTTCTTCTCCTTCCGGTACCCTTGTAATGCAAATGTTGATATGCTTAAAGTTGTCCCCAATGCTCCTTATTCTGTCCTCATTTTTTTTGTATTCGTTTTTGTTTTTGCTGTTCCGATTGGGTGTTTTTTGCTTCCTTATTTTCCAAATTACTGATTTGATCCTCTTCTTCATCTATGCTATTATTGATTCCTTGTAATATATTCTTCATTTCAGTTATTGTATTTTTTAAATTTCTGACTGGTTCTTTTTTATGCTTTCTATCTCCATTTTTATACTTCCTATTTTTTTTTTTTTTACATCCTCACTAAGTTTATCTACTCTTCTACAAAGTTCATCGATTATCTTTATAACCAGTGTTTTTAACTCTGCATCTGGTAGATTACTTACCTGCATTTTATTTAGTTCTTTTTCTGGAGTTTTGTTCTGTTTTTTCCTTTCATTTTGACATGTTTCTTTGTCCCTTCATTTTGGCAGCCTCCCTGTGTTTGTTTCTATGTATGAGGCAGAGCTGCTACATCTCCCAGTCTTGTCAGAGTGGCCTTATCTAGTAGCTGTCCTGTAGGGCCCAGGGGTTCAGCCTCCCTAGTCACCCAAGCTGGGTGATCCAGGTGTGCCCTCTGTGGGCTGCGCGCACTATCCTGTTATAGTTAAGCCTTATTGCTGTTTCTACATCAATGAGGGGAAGTTATCCCCTCCTACCCTGTCCCACTGGGACTGGTTAAATGACTGTGGAGGATCTGCTTTGTGGGACCAACCCTGCAAAGCAGAACTCACTTTAGCAGGGTGAGGTACCCATCCAGTCTATATCTTGTGTGTGTCACTCCTGGAAGTAGCTGGGTGGTAGTCTGTCACGACCTTAAGCTGTTTACCTGGTATGGTGGCTCTGGGGCCTCCTGGGAGGTGCAGGCCAGGGTCAGCAAATGCCTGTCTTCTGCCCGAGCCACCTAGTGTGAGTGGCAGATGCTTGCTAATTGTGCTGGACTTAGAGATGTCCAGCAGAGACCAAGCTCTGAACCAAGGCCAACTGCTGCCAGGCCTGGGGTGATTTAGCAAAAAGTAGCTGCTACCCTGAGGACAGATGCTCTATAACATAATTGTAACTACCTCAATAGTTGTATATCTCTCACTAGACAGACAGATCCTTCTTGTATCCTATATTTGTTGCTTAGCTGGTACCCTAATAAATATTTCACAAATAAAGGATAAACTTAGGTACTATATTTAAATATACAAATAGTCCTCACTAAAAATTCGATCCACGTACAAGGTGAAATAAAAACTGATTAAATTTTGTCATTAGCATAATCATCCAAAAATTGTCTCATTTCTCTTCTTGGCATTGTGTGTGTAGTCACTAATTTGTTTATAGCACCTTTACATAAAATTTTATCTTTTTTCTTTATGCACTGATAACATTTTAAGAAGAATCTTTTATTCTCATATATTTTATCAAAAAATTAATTTTTCAGAAGGATAGAAATGTCCCAAATAAAACTTTAATATTTCTTATTTTAGCAATTAACATAGATTTAAACAATGTTTCCTTGATTATTATCCCAGAACTGTGGACAGAATCTTGTGACAAATATGTAGGTAGCATTGAACAATGCTACAAAATGAGTATTTTACTTTTTCTTCAAATGAATGAATCTTACATTAATGAAGAAAAAGAAAGGAATAGTAGAAAAAAGGAGGAAAGCTAAATTAGAGTGAATTAAGCAATGTTACTAGATAGAAAGTTAATATTTAAAAATAAATATTTACATATAAATTATAATTTTAATGACATTTTAAAAACATACACTATCTCCAATAACAGCACAAAGCATAAAACATCTAAGAGTAAATCTGATAAAAATATGAGCAATATTCATACTTACAGCTATAAGATATTTCTGGGAAAATGTTAAGAACTAAACTCATGGATAGCTGTATCATATTCATGAATCAGAAGAGTGAATATTTTTAAGATGTTTAATCTCAAATTTATCTATAAATTTAATATAATGCTAAATAAAATCCCAGCATAGTTCTTCTGTGGACATTGAGAAGTTTCTTCTAAAATAAATGTTTAAAGGCAAAAAAAATACAGATTTGCTCTATTATATTTAAGAAAAATTTGAGGACTTACATTATAGAATATCAAGAGTTATTATAAAACTATAGTAATTAAGCCAGTACAGTGCCATGCAAGAAAATAAAAAAAAAATCAATGAAACAGATAAGATGGAAAAAATAAACCTACAAATATCATAATAACCTGATTTATGACAAATTTGCCAATACAGTCAATCAGTGGAGAGAGATTTTCTTCAAATAATTTTTCTCCATTGGTTGAATGTCTATATGGAAGAACCAGAATGCAGGACACACCATACACACACAAAAAATATGATTCCAGATGGATTACAGATCTAATTGTGAAAGAGAAACTATGGGCCTGTAGACATTATAGAGGTCTATCTTCATGATCTTTCGATAAGCAATACTTTTTAAAATAAAACAGGACAATAAAATTACTGTTCAGAAAAGAAATTAAGAAGTTATTTAAATTAAGAACTCTGTTCTTCCAAAGAAACTATTGAAAGAGCAAAATAGCAAACTACATAATGGGAGATGTTTATAAAATATATCTGGAAAGGAGCTTATATTCAAAATATATAGGGAAATACTTCAAATCACTAAGAAAGATAGACAACCCATCTTTAAAATAAGCAAAAGTCATGAGCAGACACCCTGTGAAAGGAGATAGCAAACATCCAATACCTATGAAAAGGCAGTTAATATCATTACTTGTCGTGGAAATGTAAATCATAAATACAATGTTATATCCCTTAAACTCGACAGAATGTTTAAATCAAATGGAGAGAAATACCAAAAGCTAGGAAGAATGTAGAGCATTTCAAACACCGATATAATGCTAGTGGAAATATAAATTAGAATAACCAGCTTGGAAAACTTTGTATCTACAAAGCCAAGCATTAAGCCCTCTGTCCTAGCAATTCTACTCTTGGGCACATGCCAAACAGAAGTAAGGCTTCCGTGCACCAATTAACACGCGTAAAGGTGCACAAGAGTATCATTCATAGTAGCTCTCCAAAAGAAATAGTCTATCATTCCCTTCACAAATAGAAAAGATATTTAAAAGGTAGTACAGTCACACGCTCTAACACAAACAACAATAAAAAAGAATAAACTGATTCATGCAACAACCTGGGTAATCTCGAATACATGATGATCTCGAATACAAAAGAAAGTCATAAAAAATGCATACTGAATGAATCTATTTATCGATAGCTGAAAGATAGTTACAACTTATGTATGGTGATAGAGATTAGGGTATTTGCTCTTTAGGGGATTTTATTGGGAATTAGGGTGATGTAAATGATCACTTAGGGGTGTATATGTGAGTGTATTTGTGTAAAAAGTCCATCATTAAACTAGATTTTAAAGATTAAGTATGCTTAGTACACTTATTGTATGTAATTCATTCCTCATTAAGAACAGGAGAAGGAAAAAAGGGGGAGGGAAGAGAGAGAGAGTAAAAGAGAGGGGCAGAGAGAGAGAGAGGAAGAAAGAATAAATAGATGTCTGGTCCCAACACAAGTAAAGTTTCTCCCTGCTCTTCTTATTTCTTCTTATTCCAACCTCCCCCTTGCTACCTAGGACACTGACATTTCTTTAATTTTAGGTTTGTGAACTTCAGAATTTTTCCTGATTATTCGGATTTATCTGATTAATCTTGTTATATCCTTCATTCTTTTGAAAAGAAGTGGAATCTGATTTGCATTTTTATTCTTTGCTAAAGATTGATACATACACACACACACACACACACACACACACACACGTTATTAGATATTTGCATTATGTAGGGTGAAATCTGCCAGAAACAAAATCGTTTGACACTGTAACACATTATTTCTGGCATTTATTGCGGTTCCTACCCTCTTAGCATATTATTGTAAGCTGAGATTTATTTTCAGGTAAATGTACTTTCTGGATGTAAGTGATGTTTCATAACTTGGCGTAAACCCAGACACTGGTGCTTTTCTATTTCCCAAGCAGCCCTCCTTACTCAGTTAAGCTATGTTTAAGCCATCTCGCTTGTCCATATATTTTTCCATGGAAGGTAGAATTCGGGTTTTTCATATAATTTATCAGTTGCCAAATTTCATTTTAGTTGCAGCCTTAAAAAAAGAAACCCCACATTTCCCTGCATCATTTGTATTCTGCGGCTTAGCTGTTTCTCTCCACTTTTTTACTTTCAATGTTTATACATCGTCAGGGGATGGATATGATTCAGATTCAAGCAGCACAGAATCAAAAAAGAACTATTCTGAACCCAAGATGGAACGCGTACCTAAATATTTGGGTTCAGCGTGGAACCTCAAACAAATATGAAAGGTGACACTGTTAAGAAAAAAAGAGGCTCTAGAGGTCTCTGGAGAATACCGTAACCTCTACAGTCTCCAATGGTTATACTTAAACAGAACTTCATGCAGTCTTTAAATTTTATATGATTCCCTGTATTTCCTTAGAACTATTTTGCAAGAGAGCAGTCATGATTTAGAGAGTGCCATGAGATTACTAAATCCATCTCTGGTCATCACTATTTAACACCATGCCTGATCTTTTGATAAGTTCTTTGAGGGTCTTTGCTCTGTTGCATCTTGTTCAGAATAGTGCTGATATTTACCTGAAATAAAAATGCTAACAAAGAGGGAAGAATTATTTTCTTTCATTAAGTAGCAAATGCTGTTGTTCTGCTCAGATGCCCTGGGGTCCATCCTTAACCCCATCCACTCCTACATCCCACCCACCTCCCTGCTTTGATGTGTGTTGCACCTTGTACAGAGGTCCGCTCTCTGTTTATCAGAGCGGCTCTGCTTGCATTGGCAGGGAGCCCGAAATGCCTAAAGGGGACTTTCCGCCAGCAGGCCCTCAGCCAAGGACTGATCTTACGCAAGTTCAAAACTCAGCTCCTATACCTCAAGTTGGGACAGTTCTGAAACTCGAGCGTTGTGCAGTAGCAGACTGAAGGGACTCTTCTGGGACCCTGCACACTGCTGCTGCCCTAGTTATCTTCTTCCTTTTCTCTGTCACGTGTTTCTTACTTCCCAACCCACTTCCCTTAGTGACCGCCCCTGGATTATTTCCTTAATATAGCACCCGCAAAACAATCTTCTTCTTGAGATCTGCTTCCGACAAACTGTAAGCACATGACTCGCTTCCAGCCCACATTCACAGTAAGTTGCTGGACAAAAGTCGATTCTTGCTAGCAAAAATTTGTAATATGTTTAAGACTGCATACGTGTTTGCACTACTGACAGTATTTTTGATTGCTACCTCCCTAAAACCATGATTAGTATTTTACATACTAAGAATAGGTCTCCTGACCATCTTCCAAATATAATCAATAAATGTATATTCTCCAGAAAAAAACATTAGCCTGAATGTTACTCTCCTAATTTGCTTATTCTTTGATAGTGCAGTTATGTTTCCCACTCTGAGGAGCAGGAAAGCTTATTTCTGAAACTTTAGAAACAACACATGAATTGTTAACTTTCATGTTTGTTTGTGTTTTTTTTTTTGATATGGTAATAGTTGACTGCTAGTCAAAAGGGAAAAAATGACATTATAGTACTTGTTTATCATATACCATAGTAATATAAATACTAAGAGCTGGAGTTTGTCCACAAAAAGCAGCAGCTAAGGGCAGAGACATTTGCAAGCTGAGCTCACCTCTAGCATCCACTGTGGCCAAGGAACTTGCCAGAGAGTGACTGAAACGGAGTCTCCTGCATGTCCATCTCCTGTGATCCTCGACATTAAGAGCCTCTTGAATCTGGAGCCTCAGCTCCTGCTCCCGCTTCGGTCTTACAGCGGCCCTTCGGCTCCCTCTGTTGACAAAGCCCGACATTGTGCCACCTGGCGCGGGAAAAACGCTAGAGTCCAATGTCAACATTGCAAAGTGCAGTTAAGAAGGGTGGATTTAGACCTGAGATAAAATAAATTGATAACACAATTCTGATTGTCGTATATTTAAAATTAAGAATAAATGCTTAATTTTGTTGTGATTAGCTTTATTTCAGAAAGCATGGAGCTACTTTTAGACTTTTTTTTCAATACAAAAGCCAAGTCATTAAATTATATACATACAGAGAGCAATGTATTCACTCCTTTTTTCCTGTTGTTTACCATTGATTTTTATTGTTATTGAACAATACCCTCCAGTTCCTTTTGTTGTAGTTGTATTTGAATGAGAAGAGGAAATGTGAAATAAATATACATATTCAACTCAGGGCTCACTTTTGCTTTCAGAGTTGTTAACATTCATCCTGCCCGACGCCTAAGAAGTGGTATCCTGTGGAGCACGCACCCATCGTACTCTTCGGTTGTTTTAATAAAAGGAGTATTTTGGAATCCTTTTCTCTTTGAAGAAGAAAAGTCTCGATGAAGTCATAAAGGTAGTGTGGTATTGTATATGTAGCACAAAGTAGCAACTTCTTATTTTACAAATGAAAAATTTGATAGCTAAATGACAAAAGTCTCAGAGCTTGCTTGTGACAGCATCCATGCATACAGGAAGCTAGACTTCCAGGTATCTAGGCATGCAAACTCTTTCTGGGAAGTCAGAAGGTAGAAGGACAAGTTTGGTATCAGTTGGCAAATGCTGTGCAAGTTGTCCCAATATTTAGTAACTTGAAACAATACACATTTAGTTAGGTCGTGATTTTAGAGTTTGGCAACGTAGGTGAGGCTTAGTGAGGCAGTCCTGCTTTTGGCTGTGCTCTGTCTCCCATCTGTGTTTTTCCCTGGTCTGGTGGCAGCTTTACCAATTTCAGCTAGGCTCCCTCATCTGTGGGCCTCAGCTTTGACAATTATGTTGACTTGGGACCATTATTCTGCCCACCACAGATGATTAGCAGTCTGACATTTCCTCTAAAATGTTGGCATTTTCTCACTCCCCATCCCTCACAATCGGAGCATGTTGCTTGTCTTGTTTAGTTTTGTGGGTGAAAAACAAAACTTTGAATGACAGGAACAATATAGTCAGAACACACTGGAGTTGGAAGAGGTAACATGCTGTAGGTGCACGCCACATCCCCTTGGCTTACTCCAAATG
>PVJD01006361.1:0-99558 GCA_004026545.1 Mormoops blainvillei
GGGGGGAAATGGGACAACTGTAATAGCATACTCTAAAAATTACACACACACACACACACACACACACACACACACACACACACACACACACGTCAGCCCTGACTCTTTGCAAAGATTGCAATTCAAGGACAGAAGCAATTTAATCCAACCTTCCTTGAAACATTGCAAGAAAATTCAGACTGGGAAGAAAAAGGAAGTGATTCAAGTCCACATCACTAGAGTGTAGCTCTAAGCAGTTTTGTGGAGGAGGAAACCCTGAAGAAATAGATTGGTCCCTGGACCTAAAATTCACTTCCCTCTCTTGGAACTCTGAAATAGTTACCTAGCCTCTTTGAGCCTTAGTTGTTGTTTTGTTTGTTTGTTTGTTTGTTTGTTTGTTTTTACCACAAAAAGAGGACATTTATACTTCACTGCAATGTTGAAATGGAATTGAAAATGGCTATGTCCATAAAACATCAAGCACAGTTCTCTACTGATAGTAGTATTTGGTGAATGTTGATTGTTATAACATTACATCCTACTACAGAGCAAGAAAGCAGACGTCATAATGCAGTTGACAGTAAGAGAGAGGCCACTTCAGAAACAAAAGGATCAGCTAGGTTTCCAAGGGTAGTCCCGGTATTAGTAAAAGAGGTTGGATACAAATTTAATCATTTTTTCAGATCCTGTTGGTAAATTATACATTCAGATGCCTGTTATGAGAGCAAAACACTGAAAAACTGAAATGAGATAATTCTAGTTAATACTCAATTATCGTTGCCTACCAGAAAGAAATATGAAAGTATAAGACATAAGTGTTCTGACACTTTTTAGTGCCTTGAAAACTTTAATGTGTACATGAAATACTTGGGTTTCTTCTTGAGTTTCAGTTTCAAAATGATCCAATTTGGGATAGAACCTAAGATCCTGCTTTTCTAAAATTTCCCAGTGGGTACCAACATGGGGTTGCAGATTTAGTAGACAGAGATACATGCAGCCCAGTTAAATCTGAATTTGAGATAAGTAACAAATGCTTTCTTTGTATAAGTATGTTCCAAATATTTCATGGAAATACTTATATGAAAACAAATGTCTTCTTTTAATCCGAAATTAAAATTTCACCAATGTCCTACATTTTATCTAGCATATTTATGCCAGTGCTGCTGGTCAGCAGGCTACCCACTGAACAGAAATACTCTCGGTCTTAAAATTCATGTCATTATACTATTTAAATACTTAGAACACCATCAGAACATTTCCTTTCTGATCACATAGGTTTGTAGCTTCTGAACAGAAAGCTTACAGGACCTGAGTTGGTAACTGTCATGACACTGAGGATTTAAACGGCAATACAGGCTTAGGTGAAGCAAAGGATTTGAGACTAGGTTCCTCTCCTCTGCATTGACTGTCTCTCTCGAATTCAAGTGAGAGCAAAGTGGACGAGAACTCAAGTGTAGGCCATAACTGTAGAAGAACTCAATAATCAGCTCGTTAAGGAAGAATTTCCTATTTCTGGAATATATTTCTTTCCAATTCAAAGCTAACAAACATGTCAGAAAATGCAGGTTGAGTTATAGTTTATTACATATATCAAATCCTTTGAAATGAGCTTTCATCTGTTTAGGAAACTGGAGGAGGGAAGCAGTAATGAGAGGGTGCCTTCATCTGCCACCTCCTGAATGAAAACTATCATCAAAAAAAAAAAAGTATGTTTTATCTATTGTTTGGGAATGCTAGTTTTTGTGTGTGTCTCAGTCTGTGTATTTCAACATCTGTGTTAAGAAAAATTCATATCTGTCAAATATATTTATATTTTCAGTAGAGACAATACTGTAAAAATGAAAGCCCATCAAAGACTCTGTGTAGTGAGTTTTTCAGTTAGATATTGTAACATAAAGTTTTAGTAGTTCAGTATACATTCTGATATAAATGACTTAAATTCTCCTCGAATCATGGAGTTGCTAGATAGATGATAAACAGAATTAAATCAGTTGAAATTTAATAATATTCTTATACTAGTCTCATAATGAAGAATGAGGAATAGATTGTAACTGATCATGTGTAATGATTTTGCACAGTGGTGCAAAATAAGAGTTCCCTATGTGTTTTTCATCTTTGTAGATGCAATTTAATGAAATTGAATGAAAGAGGAAAAATGTGGGAGAGAATTAAGATGAGGGAGAGTGCAAGAGAGAAAACAAGATATGAGGACAGAGAAAGAAAGACAGTGGGAGGCAGATATTATTAGCTTCTTTTATTTTTTGTCCCATTTTTATCTCCCTTTTATTCCCCGCTGCCCTGCACCCCACTTCCCACCAGCATCTCCCCCTTAGTTCTTGTCCATGGGTCATACGTATAAGTCTTTTGGGTTCTCCATTTCCTATACTATTCTTAACCTCCCACTGTTTTGTATGTACAATTTATGCTTCTTATTCCCTGTATCTTTTCTCCCTTTCTCCCTCCACCCCTCCACACTGATAACCCTCCATGTGATCTCCATTTCTGTGATTCTGTTCCCATTCTAGTTCTTTGCTTAGTTTATTTTTGTTTTTGTTTTCAGGTTCAGTTATTGATAATTGTGAGTTCATTGTCATTTTACTATTCATAGTTTTGATCTTCTTTTTCTTAGATAAGTCCTTTTAACATTTCACTTAATAAGGGCTTTGTGATGATGAATTCCTTTAACTTTACCTTATCTAGGAAACACTTTATCTGCCCTTCCAATCTAAATGATACCTTTGCTGGATAGAGTCATCTTGGATGTAGGTCCTTGCCTTTCATGACTTTGAATACTTCTTTCCAGCCCCTTCCTGCCTGTAAGGTTTCTTTTGAGAAATCAGCTGAGAGTCTTATGGGAACTCCTTTGTAGGTAACTCTCTCCATTTCTCTTGCTGCTTTTAAGATTCTCTCCTTATCTTTAATCTCAGGTAATGTAATTATGATGTGCCTTGGTGTGTGCCTCCTAGGGTCCAACTTCTTTGGGACTCTCTGAGCTTCCTGAACTTCCTGGAAGTCTATTTCCTTTGCCAGACTGGGAAAGTTCTCCTTCATTATTTTTTCAAATAAGTTTTCATTGTCTTGCTCTTCCTCTTCTCCTCCTGGTACCCTTATAATTTGGATGTTGGAGTGTTTAAAGTTGTCCCAGAGGATCCTAAGCCTCTCCTCATTTTTTTGAATTCTTGTTTCTTCATTCTGTTCTGGTTGAATGTTTATTTCTTCCTTCTGTTCCAAATCATTGATTTGAGCCCCGGTTTTTTCCCCTTCACTGTTGGTTCTCTGTATATTTTGCTCTATTTCATTTTGCATAGCCTTCACTTTTTTCTCTGTTTTGTGACCATACTCATCCATTTCTGTGAGCATCCTGATTACCAGTGTTTTGAACTCTGCATTTGATAGGTTGAATATCTCTTCATCACTTAGTTCTATTCTTGGGGTTTTGATCTGTTCTTTCGTTTGGGCCATATATTTTTGTCTTTGTGTGCCTGTTACATTGTAAGGGATGGAGGCTTAGGTGTTCACCAGGGCAGGGCAACTTATGTGGATGATTTGTGGTGCTGTATGTGGGTGAGGGTCCGAGAGGGAACAATGCCACTTAGTTGGCTCTCCGAGACTTTCTGTCACTTCCCTACTACCCACAAGCAAATTGGGCCCTTTTGATTCTGGTTCCTGGGTAGGTGGGTTTGTGTACCTTCTAGGATCCTGTGGGCTACTCCAGTGAACTCTCCTGTGAGGCTGGGAGGTCCTCCCACTGGCGCATTCCCCATAGCTTTTTATAGCCAGAAGTTTTGAGGCTTTATTTTCTCACTTTGGAACCCTGCTCTACATAGTCTGTCGCATTCCTCTGTTGTTCCTCCTGTTTATCCACACACAAATGTGGGACTGTAAGCTGCCGTCTTGCCTGCCCAGTCCTTCAGCCTCTGCCTTGCCAAATCCCCTCCATCTCAGCTTCCCATTTCCATCTCTACCCCTCCTACCAGTCTGGATCAATGTTTCTTTTTTAACTCCTTAGTTGTTAGACTTCCATACATTTTGATTTTCTGGCAGTCCTGGTTGTTTTTCATTTTTAAATTTGTTGTTGTCCTTCTTTTGGTTGTGCAAGGAGGCAAAGTGTATCTACCTGGGCCTCCATCTTGGCTTATTAGCTTCTTTTAGGCTGACATCTTGTTATGTTTTCCACAGAATACTTACCAAATTTTATGTAAATGCTTCCTTGTAGCCTTTAGACATAAAAAAAGAAATTAAGAAAAATCTTTCCAAGAATTTTTCTCCTTCAAATGGATTGTCTTTGATAGATGCAGCAAGGTCTAATCATAAGGCATTCCTTTCATTTTCTTCTTTTAATTGAAACATTAGAGGACCTATTTTCAATGGATACTAAGGATGTTTATTGCAGGGAGAGGAAGGTCCTATTTATTATTGCCCCAGTTGTGGAGATGAAACAGAACAAAAATAACACATAATTCTTCTAAGAGTCAATTATATAATAAGATGGTAAAGAATATAATTGGAATTTTTTTAGATGTTTCCACCATGCTAATCATAACTATGAAAGTCATCAATTTTTTTTTAAGAACATGGGTAAGGGTAGAGGTGGTTATACTGATTATATGAAATTTTTATTTTAAAATGCCAAAATTATAAGTCACATGCTTTGATTCATTCTGATATCCCTTATTTTAATATGCATGCATAATTTGAAGATTGTGGTTTTACAGCAGCATAGGACTGAATTTGTATTTACTAGGAAGAGCAACATTCAGCTGATTCTTTAATATGCTCTCTTGAAACTATGTTTGACTACTGAACAATAGGTTATAATGTCACTATTGCTTTATAAAAAACCTTCCTAGGATATTTTTGTATATTCCCTCAAGACTCTGAAAGTTTTATTTTGTAATTGCAAGAAATATATTTCAGTTAAGTTTTAACCACCAAGTATTGACATCTAGATTCCAGGCTGAAATGTTTGAGGAATAAAAAATGAGTAGGTCACAAGATTTCAGGTGAATGGTCACTGACAAAGTCTATGGTGCAAAACTGAATACAGTAGCAACAAACAAAAGTATGAATTTTGGTCATTTTTTTAAAAATGAATTTTTGTGAAAAACATTTTATTGCACCCTACTTATAAAATACTCATTGCAGAGAATAAGACAGTTATGTGACTATTTTAGCAACTTCATGATAAGGCTAGACATATATTACATGAAGTGTCTGACACAAAGTATGTACCCAATAAATGCTAGTTTTAATTTTAATTTATGTGAATATTCTTGATTCTTCATGAAAAAGTAATTACTTGGGTCTTCTCTTCAAATATATCTCAGTACCTAGATTGCTACAAATATTTTTTCTCTTGTATAACCATCTAGTAAAAATAAATCACTTCAAATTATATTTCTCTTGGTTGACTCACAAAGTAAGTATATTCACAGGGAAAAAAAAAACAAATAAATATGCAAACAAGCCCTCACTGGCTACACTGAATATACAAAAGCTTTAGATCTTTCCATGTAAGTATAAAATTAATCTGAAGGTGAAAAGACACATATGGAAAATGCAGCAATTTCGCTGCTGAGAATATACCCTAAGAATCCCTAATCGCCAATTGGAAAGAACTTTCGCACCCTTACGTTCATAGGGGCTCTATTTCTAATAACCTAGTGCTGGAAACAGCCTAAGTCCCCATCAGTGAATGAGTGGATGAAAAAATTGTGGTTCATTTACGCAATGGAATACTACAAAGCAGAAAAAAAAAAGGAACTCCTACCCTTCGTGACAGCATGGATGGGACTGGATAGTATTATGCTAAGGGAAATAAGCCAGAAAGACAAATACTGTATGATCTCACCTGTAACAGAAATTTAGTGAACAAAGTAAACTAACAAGCAAAATAGAGCCACAGGCATGGAAACATGGAACAGACTGAAAGTGACCAGAAGGGACGTGGGTGGGGGATAATGGTGGAAAGCAGGGGAAGGGACTAGATGAAGAAAATGTATGAATAACCCACAGGTATGGACAATAGTATGGGAACTGACCATGGAGGCAGGGGTGTGGGATGTGCAGAGGAGGGCAAACAGGGAAAAATTGGGACAACTGTAACAGAATAACAATAAAAATGATTTAATAAAAAAAGAAAACAGGAATGTCAAAAAATTTTGGATAGCTTAAAGTTAGCCCACACACACAATATGCAGCACATCAACTCTGACATCATAGATGTTAAAAGGAATAAAATTCATTCCTGTCATTGTCAACCAAGATCACCATCTAATTTGCAACTTACACTGAAATGATGCAGAATGAATTTTCTGCCTCAGCTACTTGGCTACTTGGCTTTTTGCATGATGGACTATGTTGACAGATGTCTGACCTTTGGGTTCTAATGTGATAATGCTGCTTTCTCTGAACAGTGATTAACATAAAAAGTGGTCATTTCAAACAAGAATAATTGTAAAATAAGTACCAAAAAGATACTATGTTTTCTTAAAAAATATGTCTAAGTTAGCAAATACAGTTGTTCCTGGGGTGTTTCAAATTCTAGATGTCATATAGTTGGAACCATTGAGTATGTAGTTTTTTACAGATTGACTTCTTTCACTTAGTAATGTGCATTTCCATTTCCTCCATGTTTTTCAATGGCTTATAGCTCCTTAAGCACTAAATAAAATTATATCGTCTACAGGTAACATATTTATCTATTCGTCTACTGTATGACATATTGGTTGCCTCCAAGTTTTAGCACTTATGAACTAATAAGAGTATACATATGACAGCATGGATGGATGTGGAAATTATTATGCTAAACAAAATAGGCCAGTCGAGAAAGACAAATACCATATGATTTCACTTATATGTGGAATCTAATGAACAAAATAAACTGATGAACAAAACAGGACCAGAGGCATGGATACATGGAACAGACTGACTGCTGTCAGAGGGGAAGGGGTCGGGCCAGGGAGACTGGAAGAGATTAGCCAAAGAGCCTATAATATATGTGTATATGCATAGCCCATGGACACAGACAACAACAATGTGGCAAAAGCCAAGGTGGGGGATGGGGACTGGTTGGAGGTGGGTAAAGATGGGGGCGGGAAACAGGGGACATCTGCAATAGTGTCAACAATAAAAAAAAAAAGAAAGAAAAAGTGAAAAAAAGGATATATGAGCTTCTGAATCCAAACAATTTACACATCTAAATAACATTCAAACTCCTGTTGTGAGGTGCTCATATGCAATAATTAACCAAACACCCATTAAACTGAAAGATTTGTATATCTCTCTAGCTTTAGCATTTTTAAAGAAAAGGGGGACAATCTGTGTTTCTGAGTAATCCCTGAAAGACGAACATGATTCTTTGGGAAGAGTTTTAACTCACTGAGGGCAGATGGAGAAGGGATCAAAGGCATATATAACCTCTGACCACAGTTTCGGCACAGAGAAAAATAACCAGAAAATGGTCAGAGTTTGAGAAATATGTATATATTTTAATGCCATAATATAATAGACCAAAATTTTATATAATGTCTTAACCTTTTGCTAGAATAAGAAATGTCTGTTATACTCTACGAGAATGGTTAACTCTCTGATTTCTGCTTGCCAGACAGAATGGTTAAAGACTGTTTTTACATTATTAAATGGAGGATTAAGTACCTGATGTACAAACTTATAGAATTATGCCCTCAGCATTATAAGTTAAAAAATGATTTGAAGATCTATACCTTATACATCAATTTTTGGAGGGATAGCTTTCTTATATATGTCTAACAAGTCAGCTGCAGCCCAGCTAGTATTTACAACACATCCACAGACACACTGCTATTTACTTTATGTAATTTGCCTCTTCCTTTATGAATAAGAAAAAAATAGAGATTTTTAAAAAGCTCACTATGTTGTAGGCTTCAAGTTGGTGAGTTCTCAAAGGGGAAAATAAAATTTTAACTAGATACTTTAAGCAACACTACTGATTAAATTGATGTAGAAAAGTACTCTTCCTACTAAAAATATACAAAATGATGACTAAGATGTAGCGGTTAATAAAAAACAAATAACATGCTCTATGACTTTTGCAACTCCAAGTCTAAAGTTATCTCAACAAACAAATTTTTAAAAATCTAGTAGTAATTATTAACACTACTGAGCAGTTAGCATTTAAAACAATGTCTTAAATGAAGCTGATATGTGATAAAGCATAAATGAAACATGAAAAAAAATCCTAATAATGCCTGGGTCTCTAATTTTTTCTAAGGTTGATTCATATTCCTGTCTTTGCATTACCTAGGATAATCAAGTATTTATAACAGATTTCCATTTAATTAAACTTTTTCAAGATCATTTCTTACCAATTACTTCTAAGAATTGAAACTAATACAAATGAACATGTGTAATGTGAAATAAAATGCATATCTTTTTTAAAATGCATATCTTTTCAGTAACAAGGTATAATTTTTTACTCCATCTGGTTTTTATAATTGATTAAAAGCAGTACTGTTGTGATTTTATCAGAAAATTTGTTGAAAATATGACACTGAGATTTTGAATTGGGGAAAAATTAACAGATAGATCTGAAAGCTGTGTAAGATTTGTAAATTTTCTCACAAAGTGTCTTTCACTGTACCAGTCTCATGTAAACTGTAGACATGTCATTTGGAGCAAAGGATGGATGTGACATGTTACAAAACAGTTAATGACTCTGAAATAGTTAAAATTAAAATACCTTTATAGAAGAAAATAGCATTGAACCGCCTTCTTAAGAATTAAAGTGTGAGCCGGTTCCAAGTGAGCCCTATGAAACCCATATAAATTATTTCACACACACACACACACACACACACATACACACACACGCATACACACAAAACTACATTAGTATTGTTTGAAGGCTGAAGACAGAAGATGGTTTTTCAGATATTATATTCCTGCTAAAAAGAAGTAGGATTATTTATGGTTTGTCCTTAGAGTAGGTTACCATTCTAACCAGTGTACCCTAAATTCCAGTCATTTGCATAACCACCATTATGATTTTTGCAATACCACTTGTCATGTTGGTCTATTATTTAATTCCTATGTTTGTATCAGCTCATTTTATTTATATAGAGCTTATTTGTATTATTTTAAAAAGGATATAGTATATCAATGTAAAAATCACTGATTTGAAGATATGTTGTATATATTTTATTATGTATGTTTTATAACACTATATATTTTATTATTTAAAATTATATTAAAAATTCCAAGTACTGAAATATCAAAAATCACCTCATGTTTGACCAATGGTACATGTACAATATTTCATAAAATACAGTAATACTCACTAGAATTTAATGCAATGAAAACATAAAATATCTTGGGAATATAAAATGTTAAGATTAGGTAGCAGTATATACTTGGTAAATTTTGTGAGCCTTAGTTGTTGAGTCCCAGAAGTATAACCAGAGAAGGACGTCATTAGAAATAGATGGCGAGGCTCTGGCTGAATAGCCAGGTTGGTTAGAGCATCATCTCAATACGCCAAGGTTGTGGGTTTGATCCCTAGTTAGGGCACATAACAAGAATCAACCAATGATGCATAAATGAGTGCAAGAACAGATTGATGTTTCTCTCTCCTTCTCTGTCTCTCTTTCTCTTCCTCTTTCTCTCTAGAGTCAATAAATAAAATTCTTTTTAAAGATTAGATGATGAGAGTATTGGTAATAGAATTAGTAATAGAAACTACTGAGATTTTATGACATGGTCATAGTACATATCACAATTTGTAAACCATATATCTGATAAGGAGCTAACACCCAAATATATATATAAAGAACATATACAACCCAATAACAAAAATACAATTAAAAATGGACAGCAGGACTGAACAGACATTTTTTTCACAGAAGACACACAAATGGCTAACAGGTATATGAAACAATGCCCAAGGCCACTAATCATCAGGAAAATGAAAATCAAACCAAAATGAGATATCTCCTTACAAATGTTAAGATGGCTTTTATCAGAAAGACAAGAAATAATAAACACTGGGGAGGATGTGGAGAGATGTCTCCAGTCCCAAGTTTATAGTAGCATTATTCACAATGGTTAAGTATACAAACAACCTAATTTTATGTCAATGGATGGATAAATAAAGAAGATGTAGTAAATACATACAATAGACTATTATTCAGTTATGAGAAAGAGGGAAATCCTACCTTTTGCAACAACATAGGGTTTTTTGCTAGGTGAAATAAGTCAGACAGAAAAAGGCTACGATATAACATATGTGGAATCTAAAAAAGACAATCTCAGATAAACAGAGAGGATAGTAGTGGTTACCAGGGTTGGGATGTGGGGGAAGTGGAAGAAAGAGTCAAAAGGTACAAACTTTCAGTTATATATGAGTGAATTCAGGGTATGTGATGTAAAGCAATGTGGCTGTATTTAACACTATTGTACTGTATATTTGTAAGTTGCTAAGAAACTGGATTTTAAATGTTCTCACCACACACACACAAAAGATAACTATATGAGATGATGAATGTGTTAACTAGAAAAAAATGTAATGATGCGAGGTAACAGATGTGTTAACACACCTTATTGTGGTAATTCACAATATATATACCTATATCAAATCATTACATTGTATACCTTTAAACTTACTCAATGTTACATATCAGTGATATCTCAATAAATTTGGTAGGAAAAGAATACAGCTTCTTATGGTGAATTAGTATCATTACAACACAGTTATACCACTACAGCAAACTAATGTTCCTGAGCTAAATGAGAAATATATCAAGATATATCTAGACAAATACATACATCTCACAGAATTCTTATGAAGTCAAAATTGTTACTAAATTAAAGCTGTAAATTTATTCTATTCAGTAAATGTGTCATTTGCAGTGACTTTTTTCCTTAATTTCACCCCATGTTCAAGCCATATTTCCCAAATAAAAATACATTTCATCCTTCTTTTTTTTTATCTCCAGGTTATGACAATCTCCTTCTGACCTCAATTCTTTGCACTTGCTCTTTCTGTGTTAAACACTCTTAGAAAATCTTCATACATTTTCCTCTTATTTTAACCCTTCTATTCACCTCAAATGCCCTTCCTTGCAGGGCTGTCCTTTATACTCTATCTATAGGCATCACGTCTTTTGCTGATAGTAATTCTGAATTAAAGCATCATTCGTTACTAGCTCAATGCCTTGATTTATTTTCTTCTTAGCAGTTAGCATTTATTTATTGTATTCTCCCCTCCAAGAGGATGTAAGCCCAATGAGAGCAGGAATCTAGCCTTTTTCATTCAGTGCTCTCTGGTACAGAGACAGAGCTTGCTGTCAATGATTACTGTTGTATGAATTACATGATCCATTTTATAGGCCCCAGAAAGTTCATGAGGTTAATGTTTGCCTTCTTCTTGCAGGTACTTAGCCTTCTAGGAAAAAAAAAAAGTATCTACAAATGTACTGTAGTAACCTATTTGACTTCCTCTGGGATCAAGTGCTGCACTCTTGTTTCTATACTAACGATTATCATTTACACAGGTTAACATAGCCGTGCAGATTAATAAAAAAAAAAAAAGAGGAAGAAGAAAAAGACAAATAGGCTATAAGAAAGTTAACTTTTATTAGAAACTAAATTGAACAATAAAAGTTATTTTACTCCCCCAAAACACTGTTTTATTTTATAAACTTTGGACAAGTGGGTCTAAAGATAAGATGAAGGATAAATCCAAACTCACTCATTCACATAATATTTTTTTACAAGCGGCAAAGTGGAATTTGATGTAGTGGTTAAAAGAACTCAAAGGTAATCAAAAGAGCTGGCCTCATTTTAACACTCTGTTTTACTTCACACATCACTTTTTTTCCTTTCATATTTTTGTCTACACTATTAAACAACATTGGAGTGGATAAAATAGCTCTTTTTACTCTTTTTGCCCTTCTTTGCACTGTGAAGACATGGGCTCAAATCAGGGAGGGAAGCCATTGAAGTGATGAGGAAATCTTGAACTCAAGAGGGGATAATGAAGCCAGGTCTTCTAGTAAATAAGAGTATTGCAATCTGGAGATTTAGGAACTGAGACACTTTCTGTTTGTGTGTGTGTGTGTGTGTGTGTGTATACTTTTATTTTTACTTCTCTTTTTCTTCTGTTGTTCTTTCTCATGACTTGTCTTCAAGTATCCTCTGTGGTTCTCTATGTCTCTCCAAGCCTCGTTGTTTTATATTCTCTTTCTCCAACAATGGTTTTCAGTTAATCCAGCATTAGCTAAAGTGTCCATGTTTTTATGTCTTGTAGTTACATTAAATATTCACCAAAAAATTTAGAGTTAAGAGAGTTCAGTGAACTGTCAAAGGATTAATGTTGTGCTGTCCCTTGAGCTCCTCCACGCATCGCTATGAGAGGACGCATACTCACTTGCAAACCTTTCTAGACACTCCTATGAGTCCTTTGTACAGATCTATTATAATGTCTGGTTCTGTCTCTCGGAACTTTCTTCTTAAATATTAATTTTACCTGGTGTATGCCCTCCTAGATGGACCCACTAAACTTGAAGAGTAAGAAAGTCAATTTACATGCACTGGAGTGAATGAAAAGGAAAAAATAATGAGCCTTTACTACTTCTGAATTAAGGCAGAACATTTAAATTAGTTACAACATCTGTTGTCAAAGATCTCATTTTTAAAGACTCACATCCAACCAGGGCTATTTTTACATGTTTATGTTAACTCCTAAATGACTCTTCCATAGTCAGGCTAACCTCTGTCCCAGACTACTTGCTGCCTGGACCCCAAATAATTAAAAATCTGGAGGTATTATAGCTAGCAAGACACCATTTTTATTTTCTTCTCCATGGAAATCTTTAGTAGAAGGCAAAAGATTTGTACAATCTGAAGAGAAACCAAAGTATCCCACCATTTTTATTTTCATAGAAGGTTGAGAAGAGTCAAAAACTAACAAAAATTTAGGTTTTAAGGTCCAAGAGATTGTCAATGGCTTACCAAAACCGTCCAGCTAATGGCAAAGCCAATGCTTCCCATAGACTATGTCCCCTTATTTAGAACTAGAGTTTACAAAATGATGCTTTCTGAAGCAGCATTCTCTAGAGAAATATTATAACCTATTTCTCTCATCATTTAGCTAACAGAGATAGGCAGGAGCACTCTCTATAATTTAACTTTTCTATAGCACAAGTTACATGAACTCAAGCAGACCTCTGACTGATGTAAGAGAGAGAAATGAAACTCATCCTAGCATCTGTTGCTGAATCATGATAATATCAGAAGAAGGCAGAAGGAAGAACTGGGGTGGAGGCTGAGGTCTGGTGTTCCCTGGTGGATCAGACTCAGTTGGAGGAGGAAGGGATAAATGTCTCTAATTATCTCTGAAAAAGAAAATGAAGGCACATATTGTGGTGTTTGGAGAACTGATTTATGTGAAATACAGCTGAGAACAGAAGACTGCAGGACCAAATATGAACTTTATTCTCCCTCAATGCTTCAAAGCAGATTGAGCTTTTTCCAACTTTTTGCTGAAGGTTTATTAACACTGTGTTATTAATACAGATTCTTTATGTAGCAAAAGGCTATACCAGAAATACTGTTTAAACATTATTTGCATTTATGATTTGCTTATCTTCTGGTTGTTTTTAAGGATTTTATAGCAAGACATAAAGAAACTAATGTAATGCAAAATCTTAGAACTCATCAAAACAGTTGGTAAAAATGTCTTAAACTAGCTTCCACCATGACAATGATTAACATTTTGAAAAGCTTCATTCACTCAGTTCACAGCATAGTCCAACACAATGTATATGCTTCTATATTGTCAAAAAAAAATAATAATACCCATGTTTGTTGACTAACTTTATTGAAAGTCTTTCTTCTTAAGGCAACAAATATTTTCTAATATAACCTGTATTAATTTTCTATTACTGCATAACAAATTACCACAAAGTTAGTGTGTTAAGAAAACATAGCTGTATTTTCTCAATTTCCATAGATCAGAAAGCCAGCATTGCATGATTAGGTTCTCTGTTCAGGGTCTTACTAAGATGCGATCAAAGTCAAGTTCCCTGAGAGGCATTAAAGGAAACTTTGCAGTCTCATTCAGGCTATCAGCAGAATCTAATTCCTTGCAGTTTGTATTGCAGGCTTGTTGTCCCTATTTTCTTGTTGGTTGTCAACTGGACATCCCTCCAGCTTTTTGGGACTATTCCCAGGTTCTTTCCACATGGACTCTTCTTCTATCTTCAAGTCAGTTAGCAAAAGCACATCCAATTCTTTTCATTCTTTGAATGTCTCTGACTTCTGCTACCAGTCAGATAAAATTTGTCTTTTAAAGGGCTCGCATGATTAGGTTAGGCCCAGCAAGATAACCTCCTTTTCTTAAAATCAAGTGATATATATATAACATCATCCAATCATGAAAAATAAAATATTAAATTTATAGTCCTGGAGGTTATACAGTATGTCCCCTGCGGGGAGAGAGGTAAGAAACTCTTTAGGGCATTTTAAAATCCTGCTTGCCATAATCTATAATGATCTATGTTCATTTTAGTGTTGGAGGCAAAACTCTAGGAGAACTCACTAGTTCCTTACCAGATATCACAATGTACTTGAAAAGGAAAAGAAAGGTACTTGCATGTTCTTTTTAAATACTTAAGCTGAAAATTATACATATCAGGAAATACCCTCCTTATTGATTTCAGCTTTTTAAAAACAAGGTGTGTTTGCTATATAACAACAAATTTATGTATGATACCTGAGGCTCTCTTTTACTTTTGTAGGGCTCAGTGTCACTCTTGGAGATAAAGGCCAGACAAATATTCCCTCTGCTTCAAAGATGACAGCAAAATAAATTGATCATTTCCCAGATACACCTGGGAGGGCTTTCCTCTGTGGACTTAGGGAACAGCAAATCATACCAAATGGTCATTTGTGTTATTTATTGACATAATCCCATCCCAAGTTGACTACTATATTCAGTGGCTCCTGCAGGCCCAGTTTGAGCATTAATCCATATATTATCTGTTATTAAAAAGTCAAACTATTCATCTGGGGTATGGCCATATTGGCCTTTTTTATGAACTACATTAAAATCATAATAAATAAGTGTCATTATCATTACATTTTTCTATATACCCAAAATAGCATTAATGTGGATCAAATAAGCAATCCAGTGAATTCAGTTTGCTAAATTTCTAGAAACTGTCAGTTTAATCATCCCTACTAATACTTTATCAGCAAACTGCATCAGTTACATTAGTCTATTATGTCTCAACTCTGAATAACACTAACTGAAAAAAAAAGACTGTTAATCAGTAGATCAACATGAGCATGACAAAAAGGCAGTAGAAGTGGACGATGTTAACTAAATCAGTGAAAGCATCCTTCGACACCTGTACAGGGGGCCTTCTGTGTGCCTGCTAGATACAGAGGTTAAAACGGCGAATAAGACAGAGCCCTTGCCCTCAAGTCATTTTTCAACTTTTAATAGGAACAGGAAAACAAACTATCAATTACAATGAAAAAAAAATGTTGCTAAGGGCTCAGAAAAGGCTGCTCTGGTAGCATGTATAATGGACACCCAATGTTATCCTCGACATTGGGAGAGGCTTGAGCTCAGAGTTAAGGTTATTATTGTCCAAGGGCACTAAGATTTTAACAAGTCTTTAGTAAACTTGGATGGAGACATCAAAGGCATGGTTCTGAAATTTCTAGACAATTCAAAACTAAGAGTGATTGATTACTCTTATTAAAAAGGACTATAATTCAAAACTATTAGTTCACTCTGCTGAAATAAATGCCCTATTACAAAAAAAAAGACAGAACAGGAAAAATATATTATAATTATGCTTAAAAAATAAAATAGTAAATTGTTAAGATTAGGTTTGATGAGTAAACCAAGAAGAAGGAAAACGAGTCTATATAACTAATCAAATAATAGCTACTATGTATTCAACACCTATCTCATACTTAACTCACTACTTTACAAGTCAGGGAAATTAATTTCTACAAATTTACACCTTGGTAATTGCTAGAATTAGTATCTGAGTTTAAATCTATCAGTGAGGGGTCTGGATGGGTAACACAGGTTAGGAGGTAATTCATTGTGTTAAAATGAAGTTATAGGTTAAGTCATAAGAACATAGAATGTGTTTGATAAAATTTTTTCCCATTTTAAAGAGGAAACATACAGGTTTATGGAATATTTTGGGAGACATGTATAGTTAATGTGAAATACATTAGGACATGTACTGAAAGATATATTTCAGTACATGAGTAATTGAGGAAAAAATAGTCCAAATTTGGAGGACAAGGCTGCAAATTACTACCGAAAAAATGACGTGGGCTGACATCATAGCAAGGAGTCCAGTCATGTGAAGCAGATGTTCTAACTGAAACTAAATCTACTCCAAGATAACCCAGCTGTGAGAACCTCTCCTCAGGCTAATGATATGGGAATTAGAAAAATTAAAAAATTAAAGAGCATTTTTTTTTTGCCAACTCCCACCTAGAGTGAGACCTGGGAAGAGATAAGTTGTTTTTGCAGCAACAACAACAAAATATCAATAGAGAAAGTCTATGGTTTGTCTATCAAACCATACAGAGCTTGTAATATTGAAAATTTCTTGATTAGTTCAAATATGTTTTATCTTCTAAGGTCAGTGTTAATATACCAGGTTTCATGATACATGTTCCACCGGATGGAATTGCTACCCGGAAGAATCCTTGCCATAGAAAAAGAGGAGCCTATCACCAGGGTGCCTTTCTGTGGGACGGCTTCTGTTGCTCTCAGATGTGGCAGCTGACAGTCTTGATAGTTTCTTTGCTTTTTTCTGAGACAAAAGACAGAGTTAACTGAAAGGGAGTACAATGGTAATGAAGAGAATCTTGCGTGGTGGAGGGAATATAAAATAGCCTAAATAAAAGAGTTTTAGTATGTATAAAATAGGTTTCTTTAAATGTGTAATTGCCTTTCTTAAAATGCAAAGTAGTGTGTTCCTTACATTTTTTTTTTTGTTTCTTTTGAAAGTAGAACAAAACTAATGGGTAAAAGTTAAGTTATAAAAAGAATAATATTTAAATGAATATTGGGTTAATTTTGAATAATTTATTTTTTCAATAAGACTATGAGTGATTGATCTATTCAGTTCTCCCCACTATTGAAGTAACCGGTCAGAAATATAATAGTACTTTGTCAAGTTGCTGTGTAGAGAATATTTTCTTTGAAAAGGCAGTTATAGAAATTAATCTAAAAATCCCTTCCAACTCCAAAAATGTTATTCTAAATGTATTTTCCAAAAAATAAAAAAAAAGAGTTATACAAGTTAATGAATAAATAATTATATATTAAAAATGTGAGTGGAAAAGAAAATTATCCATTCTGTAAATAGAGATTATAACAACATTCACTGGCTTATATGAATATGTTTCCAAGGGGCCTGGGTTCAGTATTTGGAATTAAGAAACATTTCTTTCCTTCTAATTAAGAAGACCTCTTACTAGACCTCTTACTAGAAAGTTATTAGGCAGAGAAATGGAGGTGTGTAAAATACCATGGCAACTACAGAAGTAACTAAAAAGAACAAAAGACACTTTCTGCACACACCCAGGCCCAGCAGAGGGAGCCACAAGCTGTCATGGATTGTTCTAAACAGGTTGCCTAGGTCCAGTCACAGGCAGCATCCAACATAGGTGTGCCCAAAACCCTTTGCAGATCTACCTAATCCATAAAAAGAAATACAAAGAAAGTAACCAAAATGGGAAGACAAAGAAACAGGCCCCAAATGAAAGAACAAAAAAGTACTCTAGAAGAAGAACTAAATGAAACAGAGGCAAGCAATTTATCAGATACAGAGTTTAAAGTAATAAGTATAAAGATATTCAACAGCATGAAAAAAAGACATAGAAACCATAAAAAAGGACCCATCAGGAATAAAGCATGCAGTATCTGAAATAAGAATACACTGGGAGGAATAAACGGTAGGTTAGATGAAGCAGAGGATCTAACCAGTGAATTGGTAGACAAGGTAAAAAACCAAAAGATGGATACACAAAATTAATAAAATTATTAATGCCATCATCTCAGGAAGAATGGAACAAAGACAACAAAAAAGGTTGTTTTTTTTTTTTATATGAGCTTTAAAGAAAAGAAGGCTAGTTTTTATTTATATCAACTCATCATTCCAAAGGTTTTTCTACTTAAATGAACAAAAACAATTACTTAAATCTCATGGAAAAACTTTATCATTCTGTTAGTAAGATATTTAGCTTTTATTAAAGCTATCTAGTGATAAGAATCATTCAAATAAACTTTGGGAATTGAGAAGAGAAATGAGTAAACAAAAAGTACAGAATTTGAGGGACTCTTTTCCTTTTTAAGGTTAACTAAGTCTTGAGACAGATACATTATAAAATTATGAATTTTAAAATGTATTTAAATAAAAATTTAATTCATAGGTCTAAAACAGTTATTTAAGTAATTTAAATTTTTGTTTGATAACAAATTGATTTAAATTGCCTTTTATTTTAGTTTCTAATAAAAATTAATATATAGTTCAAAATTTAATATATATCTACCTGTGCCTATCATGTAAATGTATAACATAGATACATATATACATGTATCACAAATACATATACAAATGCACACATCTGATATGCACACACAGACTTTTATTTTTATTTTTCCTGGATATTATGAAATTCTCATTTGAATTCCCTATTTGTTTCCCCGTAACAAGAACAAAATCATCTCCACACATTGTCAAACCTCCTCTGGTTGAGAGCACTGGTTGAGACTCACAAATAAATCTAAAACCAAGTACAGACAAGATCCATAGGAGAAACAGGAATTATGTATTTTGCCATGTATAATGCACACTTTTTTGCCCAAATTTTTTAGGAAAAAATAAGAATGTGCATTATATATGGGTAATACTAATTGTGTATCTATATAAATGTTTTTAATTATTTTTAAAATTTCTTGTACCTTGTACCTGTTCATGTGTTTTTTAATTATTTGTTATATAAAATTTCTTGTACCACAACATGCTAAAAAATAAATGCTTTGTAATATAAAAAAAAGTATCTAAATATAAATATATGAAAAGTTGAATTAAAAAATTAAAATGAAAGGTTTCTTTTTCCTGAAAGTTAGGGCCAAAAACATGTGCACATCATATACAGCAAAATACAGTATCATAATGTTGAGTCCTAATAAATTAGAGGGCACTGAGAAATACCTTGGGCTTTTCACAGAAATACAATAACAAACCATAAAACAATCCTACAAAAGGCTTAGAAGATCAGCCAATAATTGAAGTGCTTAATGAAAATAAGATGAACATTCTTCAGAAGATAATGTTAGATAGGACAAGGATCTCAAGGTCTCAGGGGTTTTTACTAAATGCTACTTTGCTACATGCTAAAACATAACACAGTATTTTCCAGACCCAGCTGTAACTAGGTGAGTTTGACCCAGTGGTCTAAGTTTAGTCAACTGCAAAGAAAAAATCAACATGTAATTAACCAAATAGTGTATACAGGGTCTGTCCAGAAGGTATCAAGCCATGTAATGTGATAAATAGATACATTTATTGAAGAAGATACAAGATGCAAGAAACACTGTACATAGGACAATGACACCTCAGTCCCCTTCAAAGTAGCACCATGGGACCTCACACAGTTTCCCCACTTGCCATCAGCTGCCCCATCATATTTTTCTTAATCTCATCGATGGTCTGAAATCTCTTCCCTTTCAAAGGTTTTTTAGCTTGGGGAAAAGCCAGAAGTTGCATGGTACCAAATCTGGGCAGATGAGGGGCTGAGGTACCTGGGTAATATTTTTGTTTCACCAAAAAACCCTGCACGGAATGTGATGCATGAGTGCACGTTGTCATGATGAAGCTGCCAATCACCAGTTTCCAATAGCTGCAGCCTTATGAATCATCTAAATAGTTTTCACGGAAGAATGTTCAAGCTTAATGCAAAATTTGATGCAGATTTGTTGCTCTACTCAATCATTTTGAATGTGATGGCCACACAGTACATGCTCATTCAATGGCATCTACCACCCCCAATGACTACGACAGTGAAGGCATCATGGTTCACACATGCACATTCCACTGCGCTCTCCTTGGCTGCCAGGTTACATCAATGTCACACAAGTTGTTCTCCCTATATTAACAATGGTTGGACTTTTTCCAGACAGATCTTGTATAAGCAATAGCTAAGCCTCCCTGCTAGGAGTCAGAGCTTTAGATGTGAATCCCCTGTCTCCTTTACTTGCTTCAAGTAAATAAAACTACCTAAAGACAACCATGTCTCATCCTTGAATAGAATACCCCAAGAACTTAACTTCTTGAGTTCAGTAACAATAATATAATCAACAATCTCTATGACAGATTACTTACAGCACCCAGTATGTAAACAGTATTATCTAGCATGAGAAGAAACAGGAAAATGACATATAGTCAGGAAATGATGTCAAAAGAATCCAACCCTAAATGACCCAGATATTTATATAGTATATATATATATCAAAGTAGTTGCTTTGCATATGGTCAAAATAATAGAAAATGTGGCCTTAAAAAGAGAAAAAATAGACAAACTCAGCAAAGACATAGAGAATATAAAATAAAACCTGTCTAGTTTTTAACTCAATTTGGTATTTATGTTTGTTTTACATTTCATGTTATTCAGAAGACACTGAATAATTTCTCAGTTAACTCTGATCTTCACATATTTGAAGTCTATGTTGAAAAAGAATCTGTGACTTATTCAGTAATAGTTCTTCACTGTTCCCAACCTATGACACTGAATTTAGACTAGATTCTTAAGAAGGTCAGATGCATGGCAAAGGTAAACTTAAAATTAAAAATTGATTTTCTACAGATAAATGAGCTGAGAAACATCTGAGGAAAATTAGCAGGAAGGAAATTAGGGTCTATTTTATTTACATAAGTCAACTGATAAAAAAAGTTAAACAAAAAAAAAGTAAAAGAGACATTTATTCAACAAGTGTGATGAACAGAAAACAGTTGCAAACATGGCAGACATTAATCCAACTGTGAGGGCCAGTTTTATGTGTCAGCTTCACAAGGATGTAGTTGACTAACTAATTCTTTGGTCAAACTGCAATATAGGCATTGCTCTGAATTCACATATATATGATTATATTTTGTTTATGCAATTAAAGCCTATAATAAATGTAATTTAAGTAATAAAAATTTTCTTAGATAACCTGGGGTGGGGGTTTGATTCAGGTAACTGAAAGGACATTAAAAGAATAAGCAAGAACTCCTGAGATAAGAAGAAATTCCACCTGTGGACTACAGCTTAAGCATACACCTGAGAATTCCAGGTTGTCATCTATTCTTGATAGCCTGCCCAATGGATTTCAGATTTGCTTAGTCAGTCCCTAAAATCGCATAAATCAATTATTTAACTTTCAGATGTCTTTGTTCTATTTATTTTTTTACTTAAAATTTTGAAACAATCATTTTATAAAGTTTGTGTTGTTTGACATGCTATGGGCTCTGTAGCCACTCTTTCAAGAAGAAAGTCACAGTCCAAGTACAGATATTAAGAATTATTATGTAGAATTTTTTTAAATTGTATAACATTGTCTCTGATAAGATAGCCCAATGCAAAATATTAGAACTTACGTTTTCTAAAATTATTTATGATATCTATTCTTGATTGGCTGATGCTTCTGATTCTTATAATCATGTTCGTCTTGGGATCACTGGGGCAATTCAATTTAAATAAGATAGTGTTGAGGTTACAAAAAATAAAACACTGTCAATGACACACAGAAATCGTTTTAATGCAGAGATTTGTTTTTGAAGTATAAACATTGCCCAATTGCTAGTTGGCCAGAACCAGGTTGATTAGTCCCAGCATAACTGCAAGAAAGTCTAGGAAATGTCGTTTTCCTGTGCTCAAGTAAAAGCACTTAAAGGAAAACAAAGAATTTATTGTTTAAGAAAAGAAGATAGGTTTTGACATAAGTAAGGTATTCAACAAAAAAGCAGCTGATTGTCACTCATGATCTACAAATGTCCTTTCCAGAGCAGTATAATTCACAGTTTCAAAGTCCTCTTACTTTCAGTACAGGGAAGTGACATACATACAAATTTCTGGAATATGTTGTAACATGCCTTTATTTACTTCTAGTAACAACCATAAGCAAAGTAGTCATTGATTGGTCCAGTTGAACTGTTTGAGAAAGCAAAGCCTTAAAGATAATTGAAAACTGCACAATCATTGCTCTTTATCAAACAGATTAACATTCCTTTTCCTACGGGATACTCTGGGCAAAGACTGAAAAATATTTACTTTTTAAAAATATTTTTTCCTAAAAATATTCTCTTATCAAAACTGAAGCTAGCTTTTGACACAAAAACATGGTTAAAATGTAAAAAAAAAAGTTAAAGTTGGCCCTCAGCCACTACAAACTTGCTTTATAATTAATGCACTTGGCAAAAAATAAAGTTGAGAATATTAGCATGAACTCAAATGGATGATGAACTATAGAGTGATATAGTATAAAACATAAATTCTTTATATATAAACCATTTATAACATTTATTATCTGATCACTTCACATCTTATATTCCCCCATAAATAATATTTGACTTTACATGTCATTCTTTAATTAAAATTAAGATATATATATACACACATATGTATATAACACATTGCTTAAAATGTCTAATAGCATACCATGCCTATGGAGTGTGGTCCAATATGCTTTGTAATTTACCCTCTTATCTGATATTATACATACAGGGATACTGATCACTGTATTTTGGATCAGTGATCTGATCCAAATACATACATCTTTCCACCTTTATTTTCCACCATTATTTTTGTTTCCTACAAATTTTGCTTCTGCTGTATTGTCTCCCTGGCAATTCTCATCCATCATTTTTAAAGCCTGAGAGAATGCTTTCTGCCTATGAAAACTTCTCTGATAATTGAAGGTTCAACAACCTTAAGCTTTCCTTCCAAAGCGCTTCATCATGCCCATTTCAGCGGATACACATTGAGGTAATGCAGCACAGTGAAAAGGGCAGATTCCAAACTCAAGTATAAAACCCTGATGTGGCATGTCCATACTGTGCACACTTAGGCTTGTCGTTCAAACTTTCTGAGCCTCATTTTTCTCATAAATAAACTTACTTATTGTTTTATTTAATAGTATCCATATGTGTGATAATTTTATTTGTAAACTTGACTGGCTCACAGAGTGTCCAGATATTTAGATCAACATTATTTGTGAGTGTACCTGTGAGGGTGTTTCTGGGTAAAAGTAACATTAAATACATAGACTGAGAAAAGATCACTCTTTCAGTGTGTATGGACAGCACCCAATCTGATGGGGGCCTGAATAACAGAGAGGGTTGAGGAAGAGATTTCATGGCTTCTCTTCCTGACTTCACAGACCAAAACATCAGTCTTCTCTTACCCTTGGATAGAGAATTAAGACATCAGGTCTCCTCGTTCTAAGGATTTTGGACTTTCACTGAACCACACCACTGGATTCCTTGAGTCTCCAGTTTAAAGATGGCAGGTCATGGGACTTGTCAATGTCCACGATCGCATAAATCTATTCCTCATAATCTTTGTGTGTGTGTGTGTGTGTGTGTGTGTGTGTGTGCGCGTGCGCGTGTGCAGGTTCTCCTATAGGTTCTGTTTCTCTGGAGAACCTTAATATAGATTTTGATACCAAGGCTGGTTCTAGAAGCATGTATTGTTAACGATGAGTTTTCTGAATCCATTCCAGGGGTCTGGAATTAGCTCAATGATCTGATGAGACCTAAAGACACCAATGACTCCATTTTCATTAGTAAATGGAAAACTGAGAGTCCGTGCTGTGAACTGTTTATAGATACCAAAAATATCCCCATTGGATATTCCTAATCAACCACTTTATAAGAAACAAGGAGCTATGTGGCTGTATGTGATATTCTCTAACATTGCTTAGAAAACTAATAAATATGATAGGCTTGACTCTTTGCTTCTAATGTCCCTGGAAGAAGTGGGGAAGGAAAGGGATGAATTCAAGCATTTGAATTTTCAGCTTGAGTCTGAAAAAAAGTTATTGACTTTTAGCATGTAACTGGAGGGATTTATTCTATAGTGATTATTGAAATGATCAAAGTAGAACAGTCTATGTGTGAAGGGAGCATTAGTAATTACTTTGGGACAACAGTTTAAAACTAAGACAGATCGTCTTGGGCTAATGGGCACATATGTCACCCTGTATGCCTTATGTCAGTCTTTTTATGCTACTAACCCTGCTCTAGAAGATGGTGTATAATCTTCAAAGAGAGTCATCTCCAGTTCTCCAACTCTGCCACTTCAGTGTTTTTAGCTCATAACCAGAATAGAATAAATTAGACTATAAAAATTAAGGTAAAAACTAATGGTAAAAAAAAATCTCAAGTCTAATCACAAGCTAAAATATTGGGAATATATTATATTAAATGCCCAGACACATTTTTAATTTCAAGTCCTCAAAAATTTATAGGACCTTCATAGAAGCACTTTGATGACAAGTAATCAACCTGTCAGAAAAAAAATAAGAACTAGAGCTATAAGTGGTTTTTGATTGAAATGCTGCTTTTATATGTTTGGGCAATATGGAAGTAAGACATGAGAGGAAAGGAGTGACTACATTTACAATTCTGCCAAAGATCAAATTGTGCTCAACTGTTTGTTTTATTGACATGAAAAAATGCCTAGTGGAGGTGGGATAAGCAATGTCCATATACAATTCATTAATACGAATGTTTCAGAAATCACTGATTTATACAAAAGTGGAGCCTCTGAGCAAGGATAAGAGCCTTGGTAATCAAGCTCTATCGCCCTCCGGCTTCCAAAAACATTTGTGTTCTTCCAACAGTTTCCGTACTCTTGAAAAGAGAAGAAATACAGTGATGTGTTTACTTTCCTACTTTAGGAAAAGTAACTCCATTATTTTTGTTAGTCTTTCTTTTCCCTAGTCTTTCTTTTTTCACTTTTTTTTCTAACTAAATAAGGATATTTGATCTCCTGGAGCACATAGATTAAACAAACAAACAAAAAGCAAACCTTCAGATGTCAACTGCATGAAAAAAGATGTAGCCTCAATTTTTTATTTCATTTTTCCTAGGAAGAAAGCTTCATGTAAAAATGAAAAAAAAAAAAAACTCCTTCTGAGACTTTAGCTGGAGATTATCCATTATAAAAAACAATATATTACATTTTTCCTCTCTATTTACACTTTCTTAAAGGTATAAATGAAAATTTCAGAGTAACAGGAATAACTACGTAAAAAACATTTATTCTATACTGGACTCTATCTAGGGTAATACCTAGAGAATGCCCAGCCAAAGAAGCCTATTTAGTCTAACAGTAGAATGAAAATAGCTAGTCTTAAAAAAGACATAAATAGCAGAGTAAAATTACCTCACTAAAAATGAATATTTTTCCCTTTTATTTTTGGATAAATATAACCACATTAGCCCTGGCTCCCTCCCCCAGGTGCTGAGGGACATGGTTTTCCATAATGACACGTCAACTGCTGGCCAAATTGGGCTCTTGGGCTGATGATGGAAGACGTGCAGCTGTGCACCAACATCAGCAGCATAATCTCCTCTTATCTTAGAAAGGTTCCCGCACCCCAAATCCAGTGACAGGGTTAGCCTCAGATGTGCCTCAGGAAAGGACGATATGTCTCCTGCTATTGTCAGGGGTGTGTGCAGTTCTCTTTAGCATGTATTTTCTTAAGTAACTTGAAAAATAGTTGACTCCTGAAAACTGGTAGTCTGTTGACTCAAATATATTAAATCACCTTTAGTCTCAGAGCTCATTTTCATTACATTCTATAAAACTTGCAGTGGCACAGTCAGGCCATAAACGTGTTCATATACACATATATATGCTTATATATAAACACAGACATACACATATGTTTAGTATAAAGAGATATATACATATATGTCTAAAGGCATCTTATTTAATAAATATTGTTGATTCATTAACACTGAACTCATGGCCAAGAGCAGGAGGCTTATCTAACACACGCACTTTCTCCAAATGGTGCATCACAGCCTTCTTGCACTTCGGGACCCTAAGTAGTACTTTAGCACTGCCTTTGGCAGACATTTAAAATAGCAAAATCACCAACAAAAGGCCCCCAAAATGTGAAACATGTAGCACTAAATAAATAGTGAAAAGAGCACTGTTTATAGCATGAGAACCGCAAAGAGAAGGCGCCTCGTCCAGTCTCACCTACAAGTGTGCCTGTCGGACTCCTCACATGGATAACCCCTCTAGGCCTGTCTGCAAATAACTGCAAAGTGCCCTGAGTTTTAATTTGGGGGTTACAGATAAATTTAGCAAGTAGGCAAATTTACAAATATATAATCTGCAAGTATAGAGAATCAAATATATTTTCAGAAACACAAAGTTTCTGATTGGTAGAAAAATCTAGAGTAAGTGCCACCCTACATTTCATTTAATATTAGACCATGCTCTGCAGAAATACTATAAATAGCTTATGAAATATATTTTTATTAGATATGAAAACAGTTCCATCTGATTTTAGGACACAATAATTTCATAGATACCATAAATTAAGGATTAAATTACACTTTGATATAACTAAGCTATAGTTTTAAAATAACAGTGCGTCAATTTTTAAAATATGCAGAAAAATGCTTTTCTGAAACTGGGCCTAACTCTGTAAGCCTGCAAGAAGAGATGAAATAAGACATTTACCTCATGCTAGCTACCTATTCCTGTTGCTTTTCCTTCAGAAATATAAAATAATTTTTGATACCTATAAATTTAGTCATTCAATTATAAATTCAGTAAATCAGAAAATGGAAATTGAAAAAAAAATACTAGCTGAGGGCTCTGCTTCTCAATTCTTTCTATATGGAGGGTTTGTTACATCTGTAAAGGTCCCAAAATATTTTTCCTGATTTAGTTTCTTGCTTATTCATTTGTCTTTCAATAAAACATGATCATTGAACCTATTTTAAAGGTTACTTGAACTGACTCTTCTAATAAATGGTTGAAAATATGAAGATGATGTTTCTATGTACCAGAATGGCCTAGTGATAGTTGCACTTGCAATTATTCTATGAAGAATAAAAAAAAATTAAGTCATTATTATCTTTCCTTTACTTTCAATAAACATTTCACTATTTAGCACATATAATACCAAAAAGCATTTCAACACAGTTACCCACAATGAAAGCTTCCATTCAAAAGTGCAGTTGAACCTACAACTTGAAAATTAACCTGATGATCCCACCATCTGTCCAACTGTTAGTGAAAATAAATGGGCCTTATAAATAGCTAGAAAATTCAATCATAGGAATTTAATGCTGCTGTGTGACCTGTATTATTGATACATTTCCCAGGAGGGCCAAAATGCGGAATTCAGTTTGGCTAAAAATTTATTACATGTCACCTTTTCCATAGACCAAGTAAGCCAGATTTCCTCAGGAAACTCATCGCTAGTTTAGGAGATCAGAGACATATATAAAAGGCTAGAATGCAGGACAAAGGAATAAGTACATATGAATCATTGCAGCTATTCAGGAAGAAAGAAATACGCCATTGTAAAAATCAAGAAATGAATTGTGTGGCAAAAGCATGTGCAGTGTGCCATGATTAGTTGGATAATCTTTGTAAGAGAAAAGGCAGTTGGGCTAGAGGTGAAGGGTTAAACTTGTATGCAAAAGTATGCAACATGGGGGTCTTTAGGGACAATATGCAACCTAAAAAGAGGATTTATGAGACACAAGGGTGCATGTGTGTGTCTGTGTATGTTATGTGTGTGTATTGGGTATGGGGCAACATTTGTCAAAGACCTACAATACCAGAATGAAAAGTTCAAACTTAAATTAGAAAAAAGGAAGCCTTTTTGAATACAAAAATAATATGATATGTGGGAAGTATATCTTAAAATGATTTGTCATGCGAAAGTTACAGGCAAGTTTAGACAAGAGCGCTATAAAAGGGTGGGGAGACTGTTCTAGTGTCTTAGTGCGTACTACGTGCTTTGTAAGTATTTTCCCAGTGAATGTCCCTAATAATCCTTTTCAAAGATTGCAACAGTCATTCCTCTTTTAGAAAGGCTTAAAGACTTTAAGTAAATTGCTCAAAGTAAAAGAACTAGTAAATGATGAGCTAAAATGTAAACTATAGTCTGTTCGGCTAAAGAGCACAGAATTACAATCTTGGTTGAAACACCCAGTACATCAATGAATAAAGGAATATTTTGTGAGTATAATTCTTTAATATGTTCATTCCTTATCCTCAAAGAAATTTGTTAATAAATTCATCTTGAAAAATCATTTTTAAGCTTTTCTGATATGTGGAGTTGCAGGACATTTTCCCAACAAAATTAGTGACTTTATAAGATCTCAGCAGGTTTTACTAGGCTTAGATAGAGTTAAAGATTTTACATTATAATTCTTTGCAAAAACTCTGTTTATCTACTTTGTCTGTATCTTTATAAATGAGTAATTTGTAAGAAGTTTTTACATTTAACCTCCTTTGATCTTTTAGTCACAAGAGCCCTAGAGAAATACTCAAAGGGGCAGTTTGGAGTCTTGAATTGAATTTCACTTCAGCACAATTCAATGTGGGATCCAAACAAAATTGGAATAAATGCTCACTCAGAAAAGAAAACAAACAAATAAGAACTAGAAAATTGTTTTAAAATTTTATAATGCAGTGATCACTCAAAGATAAAATCAATGCTTTGTAGAAAATCCCAACATACTACATAAAGCTGAACTTTGAGGGATGACACTGCCTATTCATTAAGAGCACGGATGTCATAACCAGAATGTCTGGGTTTGAATATCTGTATGACCTTGGGAAGTCCTGTATCTCATGTGTACCACCAATGAAATGAGAATAAAAACAGCACAGCCCTCAAACTGTCTGTATTAAGTAAGTAAATGAAGACTGGTTGATTAGCAGTCTATATTTACAGCTTTGTTGCTGTAACCAGCAATTAGTAAATGCTGTATAAATATTTATGATTCTCCATTATCATTTTAAGTTTTAAGGTACCCTGATTATCCTGAGCCTTTTGATTTAAATAATAACAATAATCACAAAAATTTACATTCCGAGTTTGAAAGGTAGGGTTGGGTTAGTGTCTGCAGAGAAGCTGTATGTTATTCTCTATAGCATGTATATGAGCCAGTACCTGAGGGAGAGGCAAGATTATCCAGAAACTAATTCCCCCACAAAGGAGCCTGTATCTTACAACACCAAGGACATGAGCTAAAAAATCCAGCACTGACAAAACTAATGTCCAGAAAAAAAAAATCACATGGCCTTTACTTTACTCCTTGTTCTCAGACTTCTTCTTTTTTTTTTAATTTAGTGGGTTAGAATTTTAACTTCCCATTAAAATCTGCTCACTTAGAGAAAACTGAAAAATTGCTATAAGATATATTACCTCCAGCTCAGACCTTCAACAGACTAAAGAAAGAAATGCAGTTGGTTACATTTCTTGGCATTTTGCTATAAAAATTCTTCTCCAGTCTCAAACATGTAAGTCCAAACAATTTCAAATGAAACTATCTAGCAAAGGAGTTGTAGTGCTGAGGTAATGTGTATTGAAACATTCCTATTCTGAACAGAGCTCTTTCATTATCTTATTATTTCCTTATTAGCATACCTCTTTATATTTACTAGTAAAATCAGGAGAATAACAAACAGCCATTTTATCTGGGAGATATATATTTATTCTACCACTTTCTCTTTAAAATATCCAAAATCTTTGTGAACAAAATTTTAATCTTTAAAATAAGAATTACATAAAAGTCTTTGAAACGATGTGCTAACTTATAAGTAAAGCAAAATATGTAGTAGTTCTACAATAATTTTAAACAGGAAACACTAGTTGAAGAGATATCCTGTCAAAGGTGACACAAACTCGTTCAATTGTTGCTAAAAAAGGATGATTATATTAACAAAAATAGTATAGTATGCAGGATTTTTGAACATATAAGATAGAACTTCATAATCACTGGAGTTTTCTCACAGTTGGAAAAAACTAGCTAGACTTTACTTAACACTCACCAGATTTGTGTTAAATGCTTTGTCATTATCTTGTTTCTTCCGAACAACAACCTATAGAGAAAGGAGTGTATTATCTTCATTTAAAACAAAACAAAACAAAACAAAAACTAAGGCATGGAAAGTAAATAAGCTTGTTCAAATGTCATCTGGTTTTAATAGTTAATTTGTCATGGAGCCTATATTTTGAACAAGGCTGATTCCAAGGCTCAACAAATACATGTTTAGCTCTTTGTCTCTGAGAGCTTAGAATTGATGTGTTAGGCATGAAAGGGCCACTGAAATTTTCTGAAAAGACTAATTGCAATGGGGAAGAGACTGGTCTAGAAGGCCAGTGTACAGAAAATAATCAAGTGGGAAAAAGAGATCAAAAGAGAGAAATATCTTGGGGTCAGGTTGGGATCAAGGCTGTGTGATGATGTAGGATTAAGGGAATACTGAATAATAACACTGTGTACATCCATGAGCTTTTGATAACACCTCCTCATAACAACCTTATGGGATAGGTATATTGTTATCCTCACTTTACAGATTAAAAAAAAAAACCTAATTTTTTTTTAATTCAGTAATTATTCAAAGCTCACAGCTAATGAGATGAAGCTGGGGTGTAAAGCCAAACCTATCCGATTCTAGGGCCTATGTAAACACCAAGCTATATTGATCATATTATTTTGTGGATATAAACTGTTCTGAGCTTTGTAACATCTTTGTGAGGTATATTAAGACTTGGAGGACTTCTGGTCAAGATGGAAGCACAGGTAAACATGGCTCACCTCCTCTTACAACCACATCAAAATTACAACTAAACTATAGAACAACCATTACTCAGAACTGTCAGAAACTGAGTTTAATGGAAGTCGGACACCACAGAAATAGAGAAACCCCATCCATCCAATTGGGTAGGAGGGCTGGAGATGGGGAGTAGTCTGGTCCTATATCCGCGTGTGGTGGATAAAAATTCAGAAGGGATATCTCAGGGTCAAAGAGTCCCAGCCCCATACTCGGCTGCCCAGTCCAGCGCCACAAAGCCAAGAAGATAAGTCCCCATAACTTCTGGCTGCAAAAACCAGTGGGGACTAATTCAGTGCAAGACACTTCTGGAGTCCCAAGTACTTCCTCTTAAAGAACCCACACATGGGCTTATTCTGACTCCCAGTGAGTGCCAGTACTAGGGTAGCAACTTGAAGGCACAGTGGCATACAGGGAGGAAGTGAAGTGACTGGCATCAAGGCAGGAGCTGGGGGACAGTTTTCTCCCAAATAGAAAGGCAGGCAGACACTATTGCTCCTTTATTGAACCCTCCCCCGAATGAGCCACAGAGACAGCAGGCTGGTGCCATAATCTGAGACTCCATCAACCTGGCTAATACTGTTTGCCCCTCCCTGGAGAACCCCTGCAACTCAGCCCTACCTAATTTATAAGGCCCACACAAAGCTATTAACACTGACTTTTCCATATGAATGGCTGGTCTTGGCTTATGCTTCACAACATCCTAAATCCTCTCAAACAAGCAATAGTTGGCCTCAGTGAGTCCCCCAGCCCCAACATCTCTTGCTAAATGGTCTCAGGCCCAGCAGTAGCAGTAGCCAGCGTAGATTACAGCTTGGCTTAGCCTGAGAATCTCCAAGTCCAGAACAAGTAGCGACCATCTCAGAATGCTTCATAGCTCAGGCAGGGGGCCCCTAGGCAGAGCAGAAGTGGAGGATGACATTAGCCTGCACTCGCTGGGAAACTGGAGAGCTTGCAAATCCAGTGGATAACTACAGACCACATTGGAACACCACCACCCTGCCCTTGCACTGCTAATCCTCCATGGAGGGTGGAGGTTGGTGGTCAGTGGTCATAGCCAGTCCTTGTAGCTGACTGGCCTGGGTAAATCCCTCCCATTGACCTGCCAAAAATAATCAAGGCTCAACTACAAGAGGAGGGTATACTCAACCCACATGAAGGGCACACCTCAAGCACATAGCTTGGGTGATAAGGGAGGCTGTGCCACTGGATCCTATAGGACACCTATTACATTAGGCCACACTACCAGGGCAGGATGTCATAGCAGCTCTACCTAACACATACACACAAACACTGGGAGGTGGCCAAAATGAGGAGACAAAGAAGCATGGCCCAAATGAAAAAGACAGATCAAAACTCCAGAAAAAGACCTAAACAAATGCAAATAAGAATCTTTCATATGCAGGGTTCAAAACACTGGTTATAAGGATGCGCGAGGAACTTGGTGAGGACCTCAACAGCATAAATAAGATCCAGTCAGAAATGAAGGACAGACTAATTGAAATAAAGAACAATTTACAGAGAATCAACAATAGAGCAGATGGAGCAGAAAATCAAGTCAATGATTTGGAACAAAAGGAAGAAAAAAACAACCAGTCAGAACAACAAGAATAAAAAAGAATTTAAAAAAATGAAAAGAGTAAAAGCAGCCTCTGGGACAACTTCAAGTGAGCCAATATTCTCATCATGTGGGTGCCAGAAGGAGATGAAAAAAAGTAAGAATTTGGAAATCTGTTTGAAAAAATAATGATGGAAAACTTCCCTAATTTGGTGAAGGAAATAGACATTCAAGCCCAGGAAGCACAGAGAGTCCCAAACAAGATTGATGCATAGAGGCCAACTCCAAGACACATCATAATTAAAATGCCAAAGTTTAAAGATAAAGAAAGAATCTTAAAAGCAGCAAGAGAAGTTCCCCTAACTGTCAGCTGATTTCTCAAAAGAAATTTTGCAGGGTAGAAGGGATGGGCAAGGCATATTCAAAGACATGAAAAGCAGGGAGCTGTAGCCAAGATTGCTCTACTCAGCAAAGACATCATTTAGAACTGAAGGGTACATAAAGAGCTTCCCAGACAAGAAAATCCTAAAGGAGTTCATCACCAAACCATTATTATATGAAATATTAAAAGGACTTATTTAAGAAAAAGAAGATCAATACTATGAACAATAAAATGACAATAAATACATATCTATCAACGATTGAATCTAAAAAAAAAAACTAAGCAAACAAGAAGAACAGAGACAGAATCATGAATATGGAGAATGTTTTGATGGTGGACAATTGGGATATGGGCTGTGGGGTTAACGGGTAAAGAGAAGAGTGGATTAAAAAGTACAAAAAGATAGTTACAGAAAGCTGTGGGTATAAAATGTACAGTATGGGAAACAGAGTAGCCAAAGATCTTATAAGTATGACACATGGACATGAACAATGGTGGGGGGATTACCTGAGGCAGTGGTGGGTGCTGCATAGAAGAGGTAAAGGGGAAAATATTAGGACAACTGTAATAGTATAATCAATAAAATATAATTTAAAAAAAGACTTAGAGACGTTAAAAGACAACTCAATGTCATATAATTGGGATTCAAACCTGGACTTCTTTATAATGATGGATAAAGTTACTTAAAATATGCAATTGAAGTAAACTACCTTTAAAGCAAATGACAGAACCAAGAAAATATCTAAACTTTCTGCTTCATGAAAGATCAGTTTTAGTTCTAAGATTAAAAATTCCTTTAGGATGATTTTAATAACAAAAGAGTTGGTTTTTTGGTGTTTTTTTTTTCCTTTTGACCATTTTTCTATTTATACCTTGAAGTTCTCATGTATTGCTTATTGTGGAGTCACTGAGTGTAGACTTTCTGAAACAGTGGAGTTAATCAGCATTTGATTTTTTTGTGTAGTTTTTTCAAAAAAGAAATAATTGTCATAAAAACTGTACTGTCTCTCATGCTGTTTTTCTATTAATTATAGTAAGGATTTCTATCCAAGAAGTTGCAATGCCAAAACTAGCTTAGTTCAGATTGTATATGTCCATGCTATCCTTAACACCATGAAGAATGAAATACCCATACCTTATTACAGCAAGATCCAGCATTATTATTCATGGGCTTACACAAGTGATAGAGAGATTAAAGACTAAGGGTAAGTCAACATTAGAAAAAAAATGACAATGTTTCTGCCTCTTGGAGAGTGGTGCTTGACATCTTGGGCTTTTCTTCCTTTTTTTTCTTGATTTGGAGGTTGCATAGCCATTTGTCCAAGCACTCCATGCTATAGCTGATGGACTGACATGTCCTTCCCTCAGATAATAATTGGTTTTGGCTTCCTGCCTGCTAACAGCGGCAAGCATAATTTAGAATCTGGCTCCAACAGCTGACTCCAAGTTTTGTTGATTTACTTTTTCCCAGAACAGTAGAATTTTTTGTTGTTATTCCTAAACTCATATTTCAATTAGTATATTACAAGGTTAACCAGCTTTAGCTCATAACTTTTAAGTCCTGCTGAACATTATAGAAGGGCCATAAAACAACACACATATAAAAAGTTATTATGATTTCTTTCCATAAGTTAGCAGTTCTTCTAATTTTCTACTGGGCATAAAAATGCTCTCAAGTTTCTCCTTGCCCTTGTCAGAAGTACAGCAGTTATCACAATGGACCCTGACACTCTGATTTTCTTGAATTTAAACTTCGCAGTCATATCCAAGTGTTAACTCTGGGTCTATTTGTTATCCTGGCTCAAGTTCATGCTAGAAAACCCAACACAAATAACAGACATGACATGATTAAACTGTAAAACCTCAGCTTCTAAGATCTCAGAGGAAGGGTTAGCTGTACAATTACAATCATACACCATCACTAACTTTTATATCATCATAGCCTTTCTCTTTATGACAAAGCCAAAAACTCCTAAGGATTCTTTCTGATGCAAAATTATGCATAGGTATATGGGTTATTTTTGGACTTTTGATTTTGTTGCATTGATTTATGTGACTATCTTTATGCAAGTACTACCATTTTTATGACAGTAGCTTTTTAGGAAGTTTTGAAATTAAGAATTGTTAGTCCTCCCCTCTACGATCTTTTTTCAAGGTCACTTGGCTATCTTGGGCCTGTGCCTTTCTATATCGATTTAAGGGTCAGCTTGTTAATTTCTACATAAAAGCAGGCTGGTATTTGATAGTGGGAAGATTGTATATTTTCCTTTTTATAAACTGTTAGATATATTTGCAATTTTTCAAAGTATATTTTGCATTCATGTTCATGAGGTATATTGGTCTGCCTTATTCATTGTTTTAACTGATTCTGTCAGTTTTTGGTATTGTACTCATTAGGGCGTCATAAAATTAGTGGGATGTAACCCACCTCTTCTATTTTTTTACATTGTATCAGATTGGCAATGTTTCTTATTTTAAATAAAATTTACCAGTGAGACCATCTGGTCTTTGACCTTTCTGTTTTTTTCTTTTCTAAAAATACTTTATTCATCTTTATACTATGTTCATAATATTACCAATTTTCTGTATGAAAAATTATTATGAAGAAATTAACACCTCCCCAAGATGCTGATTCTTTAAGTTGCCATTGTCTCACCCACCAAAACCTCTAAGACTGCCCATGGGCCACCCCAAAATCTCCTGTCCTCTGAGGTCCCACTAAAAGGAGGAAGTACCACTGTGAGGGCTATTTGAATTTCCAGGTTCTGGGTCCCCAAGAGAGGTATTTCCATTTATGCCCAGAATTGGTCATATAGAGAATGGCAGTAGAGTCAGCCCCTGCCAAATCTGGGAAGAAGGACAAAGGTCCTTGGAACTTTCTTTATAGAAAAACTTTGACAATATGTTCAAAAATTAATATATATGGGTCTATTCCAATTTTGTATTTCATCTTAATTTTGTAAGTTATTTTTTTTCAGGGAATTTGTCTATTGCATTTAAGTTTTAATAAATCAGCATAAAGATTTTTTTTATTCTCTTATTATCCTTTTCATATCTCTATGCTCTGTAGTGATGTCCCATTTTATTTGTAATACTGATAATTTATGTACTGAACCTTACAACAATGCTTCTAAGGCTTCTATTAATTTTATTTAGGAATAAATATGTTTGGCTCTGTTAATTTTCTCTATTGTTAATCTGTTCTTTAGGTTATTCATTTCCTTTTGTCTTTATTATTTCTTTCCTTCTACTCATTTGGTTTTAATTCGATTATTTTTTTCAAACTTCTTTGTGAGAGTTTAGATAACTCATTTTAAAGTTTTCTTCATTTCTAATAACATTAAAATTTTTAAAGTTTTCTTTAAATATTATTATATCAGAATCTCCAACATTTTGATATGTCATGTTTTGTTTTGTTTTGTTTTTAATTTGGTTCAAAATATTTTCAACCCATTGGTTATCCAGACAGGTTAATTAATTCTCAATTATCTGAAGCTTTTATGCTTATTGTGTTTTTTATTTCTAATTTAATTCTATTAATTGGTCAGGGATCATATTCTGTATGTTTTCAAATTTTGAAATTTAATTAAAAAATATATTAGTGCCTATCTCATGAGAAAGATACTCTCTTATAAACTAACAGTACTTTTATCAAAATCCACAAATGACATTGACACAATGTTATCCAATCTTAAAACTATATTTCTTTTTACCAGTTATCACACGTGTGTCCTATAAAACCAAAAACAAACAAACAAAACCTGGATGCAGTTTTCATCAAGGAGCACATGTTGTATTTGGTTATTACTGCACCTCATTCTTTAATCTGGAAGAGTTTCTCAGTCCTTTTTTTTTTCTTTCATGACTTCAGTGTTTTTGAGAAATACAGCCCCAAATTTGTAGAATGTAACCAAAATTGTATTTTTCTTATATTTATCATGACTAAATTCAAATTATTCATTTTGAGTAAGGAATGCCAAAAAGTGACACTATCTGTTTTCAGTGCATCCCATCAGCAGGGATATGTTCACTTTATTGTAGTACTGGATTTTTTTAAAACCCATCACATCTAGTAAAATTTTTATGTCCTGTTGCCCCTAATTCTTGAGCTTTCTTGTTCATTACTATTAGGTTTTTAGGCCCCATTTATTTTCTGACCTACTGGAATAAAGTTCTAATTGATCTTATAATCACCATTCTCCTCTCTTACTTCAGAGTAATCTGACTATAACATAGCATGAATGATTTTTGTCCTTAGTTCTCAAGCTTTCAAGGGGTACCTAGTTATATTAGCTTTTAAAGCCTTTTATGATCTTATGTAGGTATACCATACTAGCCTTATTTTTCATAACTGTAATGATCATATATTTATTAAATATCTATTATTTACTTCTGTGTAAAATTATTTCATCATTACAATACTTTCCTTCTCAAGCCATATAACTCCTTCCCCACCGACTACAAAAACTCTGCATGGGCTCTTCACTTTATACATTTAATTACATCTAGAATAAACTTGTTACCAATTTCACTTACTGAAATCTTACCCATTTCTCTAGACCTATTGCAATGACTACCTCTATAAAAAAGCTTTTAAAATTTTTTTCTATCAAGCATGGTCAGACCGAAAATGGCTGATGAAACAGAAACAGTAATCAAAAAACTCCAGGTACACAAAAGCCCTGGACCAGATGGTCGCACAGGAGGATTTTACAGAACATTTAAGGAAGAACTATCCCCTGTCCTTCTCAGACTATTCCAAAAATTCCAAGAAGAGGGAAAACTCCAAAACTCTTTTTATGAGGCCAGCATCATCCTATTCTCAAAACCAGATAAAAACACAACAAAGAACACTATAAGCCAATATTGCTGATGAACATAGATGCTAAAATCCTCAACAAAATATTAGCAAACCACATCCAGCAACAGATTAAAAAGATAATACACCATGATCAGGTAGGATTCATCCCAGGGATGCATGGATGGTACAATATTTGCAAATGAATAAGCGTAATACATCACATAAACAAAAGGAAAGACAAAAATCACATGATCTTATCAATACATGTGGAAAAAGCATTTGATAAAGTACAGCACTCGTTCATGATAAAAACACTCAGCAAAGTGGGAATAAAGTGGGCATACCTCAACATAATAAAGGCTATATATGAGAAACCTACATCCAATATTATACTCAACGGGCAAAAACTAAAATTTTCCCCACTAAGATCACAAACAAGGCAAGCATGTCCGCTTTCACCACTTCTATTCAACACAGTATCAGAAGTCCTAACCATAGTCATAAGGCAAGAAAAAAAAATAAAAGGCATCCGATTTGGAAAGGAGGAAGTAAAACTGTCATTGTTTGCAGATGACATGATGGTATACATAGAAAACTTGATATACTCCACCAAAAAACTACTCGACCTAATAAGTGAATTTGGCAAAACAGCAGGATACAAAGTCTATATTCAAAAATCGAAGGCAGTTTTCTATACCAACAACGAAATATCAGAATCAGAAATCAGGGAAACCTCCCACTTACTATAATGACAAGAAAAATAAAGTACCTAGGAAAAACCTAACCAAGGAAGTTAAAGACCTGTATTCAGAAAACTACACAACCCTGAAGAAAGAACTTAAGGAAGACACGAATAAATGGAAGCATATTGCATGTTCATGAATTGGAAAAATTCACATCATTAAAATGTCCACACTACACAAAGCAATTCATAGATTCAATGCAATCACTATTAAATTACCAATGTCATATTTCACAGATCTAGAACATTTCAAAAATTTATATGGAACCATAAATGACCCTGAATAGCTGTAGCAATTTTGAGAAAGAAGAACAAAGCAGGACAGATCACAATACCTGACATCAAACTATATCATAAGGCCACTCTAATCAAAACAGTCTGGTACTGGCATAAGAACAGACACAAGATCAATGGAACAGAATAGAGAACCCAGAAATAAATCCATGTCTCTATGGTCAGTTAATATCCAACAAAGAGAGCAGAAGCATACAATGGAATAAAAATAGTCTCTTCAACAAATGCTGTTGGGAGATCTGGACAGCTACATGCAAAAAAAATGAAATTCGACCACCAACTTACACCACACTCTAAAATAAACTTAAGCTGGATAAAAGACTTAGATATAAGTCATGACACCATAAAAGTCCTAGAGAACATAGGTAGTAAAATCTCAGATATTCCACACAGCAATATTTTCACTGATATGTCCCCTAGAGCAAGGGACATAAAGGAAAGAGTAAACAAATGGGACTTCATCAAAATAAGAAGCTTCTGTACAGCTAAGAAAACATCAGCAAAATGAAAAGGGAACCAACTGTATGGGAAAATATATTTGCCAATGATACTTAGGACAAGGGTTTGATCTCCAAAATATATAAAGAACTCACACGACTCTACTCCAGGAAGACAAACAATCCCATTAGAAAATGGGCGAAGGACCTAAATAGACACTTCTCCACAGAGGACATACCCAGGGCCCAGAGGCACATGAAAGGATTCTCAGTATCTCTAGCCATCATAGAGATACAAATTAAAACCACACTGAGATACCACTTCACACCAGTCAAAATGGCCATCATAACCAAATCAATAAACAACAAGTACTGGTAAGGATGTGGAGAAAAGGGAACCCTGGTGCACTGCTGGTGGGAATGCAGACTGGTGCAGCCACAGTGGAAAACAGTTTGGAATTTCCTCAAAAAATTAAAAATGGATCTGCTTTTTGACCTGGCAATTTCACTGATGGGATTATACCCCCAAAATCCTGAAACACCAATTCAAAAGAACTTATGCACCCCAATGTTCATAGCTGCACAATTTAGTTGGAAGCAACCTAAGTGCCCAACATTAAATGAATGGATCAAAAACCTGTGGTACATTTACACAATGGAATACTACATAGTAGAAAGGAAGAGGAGCTACTACCCTTCGCAACAGCATGGATGGAACTGGAAAGCACTATGCTAAGTGCAAAAAGCCAGGCAGTGAAAGACAGATACCATATGATCTCACCTATAAGTGGAACCTAATCAGTAAAATATACAAGCAAGCAAAATATAACCAGCAACATTGAAATAAAAAACAAACTGGCAGTAACCAGAGGGGAGGAGGGAGGGTGATGACAGGGGGAAAGGAGAGGAATGGTCATTAAGGAACACGCATAAAGGACCCATTGACAATGCCAAATGGGGGAAGGATTCAAAGTGGGATGTGGGGGTGTGTGGGGCTGGGGCAAGTGGTGGCAGGAAAATGTTGACAAAAACAAATGAAAAATAAAGTGGTCACAGGAAGGCTGGGAGTAGTGTGGGAAATGAAGAAGTCAGAGAATTGGTGTGTGCAGCCCATGGACAAGGACTAAGAGGTGTGCGGATGATCAAATGGGGTGCAGAGTAGAGGGGATATGGGGGGGAATGGGACAAATGTAATAGCATACTCAATAAAATATACAAAAAAAATTTCTCTATCATGGAGTCAGAATATTTCATAATAATTATTCTATAATACTATCATTCAATCAATCAAGTCTTATTGTGCTTAAGAAGGTAGAATGTATAAAATTAATGGTTAAGAGAATATGACCTGAAGTTAAATCGTCTGGGTCCAATCCCAGGGCTACCACCTTTTAACTATATAATCTTGGCAGCTCCTTCATGTCTCCGTGCCTTGGAAGTTTCCTAACGTATAAACTCATGTTATAAGGATTAGGTTAAAAAAAATCTGACAACAGAGTAAGTGCTCAGCAAAAATGAACTATCACTTTTTTATGATGGTTCTGCCTACTCAATACCATACTGACATATTTGTATCTTTACTATTATTTTCTCTCTTTGCTTTTCTGTTCTCACCGTCTTATTTGAAAATACATTCTCAGGGTAGTTTCCTGAACCTCTTGCTGTCCAAATTACACTCTAATCTTTACCAATGTTGTAGTTGTCTTTCTCAAGTACAAATTTCATTCTGCTTCTAAAGTACTCTCTTGCTTAAAAGCTTTCAGACCTTTCACGTGTCATGGGATAATGTTAAATATCCTGAGCATGATTGAAATTAATCTTCCTGTGTTCACTTTGCTTTTGCTCTGCAATTGTAGCAATGTTGTGAAATTCCTGAATTTTCTAAGATGTTTCACATGACCTGTTTTTACTGATGGATCTGCCTTTCTGTGCACTGTCAGCTAATGATATCCCTCCATCCTACTAAATCCAATGGGTGAATCCTGCCCACATTCCAGGTTTCTCTGAGATATCATCTGCCTGATAATTCCTTTTGAACTGAGTGAAGCCAATCACATCACCACACCTGCAGGCCACACCACACTCCAGCTGCTAACAGAGAACCTATTGCTTTGCTCTTTACTTGTCTGTCCATCCTCATTAGCAAGTCAAACACTTGGAGATAAGAACTGTATCCAACTCAGCTTTTTTATCCCTGTTTCTTAGTATACTTAGTATGGTGGTTTGAACTGAATGCTCAGAAAGTGTTCTCTGAGTGAACAAATAGGTAAATATTGTAGTTAATAATTAACTATCTTTTTTTTTCCATCAGGATGGACTCAAGAAATTTGATTTTCCTTTGACCAGAGGGGAGCAGGCCTGATGATATCCTCACTTCAAGATTCAGGTTGTTTAACTACGTAGATGTAGAATATCATTGATTATCATAGAAAAGGAGGAAATAGTGAAATATACAAGGAAGTTTAAAGACTATCCCTAGAAGTGACAGCCACCAATGCTGCTCACATGTCACTAGAAGTACAATTCTACTATGTTCCAAAAGGAAGAGAGCTAGAATATTATAGAACAGAACTATTCACCAAAAAATCACCACCTATCACATTAGACCATAAGTTCTTTAATGGTATAAAATATATTCTATTAATCTGTTTTTTTTAATGTTGCCCATAGAATTTATGCAGTAAATGTTTTTAAGATGAGTGAATAAATGGTCTCATATTGATCTTAAGCAGCAATTCAAATAATGGTGGTGCTTTCAGACAAAACATGTATCAATAAAATAAACACTAGTTCAGAAGGCTTCATTTAACAAAAATGTTTGTTGACTCACTGCATTTTGATTGACCATTTTCTTAAATCTCAGCAGTTTCAACCTAGAAAACATTAATTATTATCTGTAAACTCTTCCCTAGAGTGTAATAAAAATAATCCTTGTGATTCTGCCTAAACTTTTCCTCTGTTATTATTCTATTTTAAAAATATTTTTACTTGCTATGGAAAAACACTGTCATTTACAGGCCTTAATCATGTAGAGTGGTTTAATAGCACTTTCTTTTTTTATACATAATTAGGTGCCATGTTTTTACACCGTACTAATTTTCTTCAGTGTATATATTTTAATCCTTTTCCATCCTCACTGAACAGAAATCTTCCTCTGAGCTAACATAACCTTTGTGCATTCAATTATATATCTGTAGAAAAATTACTGTTACTGAATTCCAACTCTGGATTCCTTCCAATGGTTGTCAGCCCTATATTATAGGCTCCAATGAATGAGTCATGAGTGGTAGAACCATATAAAAAAGGGTATAAAAGATATTTCAAAGAATTAAGCTTAAACATCGATGATGTATAATTACTGTGTTGTGACAACAATCTTCCTGATGTAAAACCCTCAAGATTTTCAAGTTTCAGAGGATATGAAAAATACAATAAAAGAAGACAAGTACAAAATTTTTCCTAAATGTCATGTGTGAGCTTCCTATGTTAAAATACAGTAATGCCAGGAGGAAAATTATCTAAACATTTTTACCCAAATGAACAGGGTTCTGTAAGATTCTCTTTCCTCTTTTATTTCAGTAATTAAAATTAAAATGACACACCTGTTACATAATTTCTGATCCTTGTGCTGAAGTAACCAGGCTACACACAAAACTAGTGATAACATAAAGAACCTGATGATTTTTGTCTCTTTGCATTTTTACTTTTAAGTGTTTAGAGGTAAGTTACAGGCAGTTCAGTCCAGGTAAAAATAGAACAATAAAAAATTCCTTATTCTTTCCCAGTAGGGTTAGATTGAGCAGACAAATTTTCACTGAGAAAAACTATACTGGGCGGATGATATTTTTAGAAGCCTGATTAAAGATCCTAGAGGAATATCAAGGCAGAAAAGGGTTATGGTGCCTAGAACTGGGAAGGTCATAAATAGCTGTTAAGTTAGTATAATCAAATAGGCAAACGGCTGGAAGTACAAAAATTGAAATTAAAACCTTGCAAATGTTTGCGTACAGGATTGCAGGTTTCATTCTATGTTTTGGAGAAGGAGCTGTGGCCACCAGGTTGGCATGATCCTGCTCTAGCTCCAATCTGCTCCAAGAAATGCCAGAGAGCTATCTCCCAAAGGATACAGGGCACAGACTAAGGAGCCGATGTATGTTGCCCCAAGGCCAGGTGAATCCGCAAGACAACCAGACTTACAAACAAGTCACCACCACAATGGTCACTCCTCAGCATAAGCCTGCAAATATTGGAAGAAAGCTTTGAAAATTTCTGTAGCTCCATGCATTGAGGGATACTCTAAACAATACTCAGGTTACTCTAACAACATTTCTCAGTAAGCGCAAAAGTTATAATAAAATCTCACCAAGTGGATCCTATACAGACAAATGAAATGCCTACACTAGAATCTAACCAAAGTCCTCTTCTCCCATCTAGTGACAAATCTGGATAATGCAGACTTGAATTGATGTGATTGTTAAATATAGACTATCTTATAAACTATGATAAACATGATAGCTTTAAAAGCTCAACCAAGAAGGATGCCGTCCAAGGTGTTGCAATAATTTTGTCTCTAAAATACACAATCGTAATCAATTCTTAGTAAATATTTGCCTAACAATGGATATCCCAGAAGTTGTGTACAACAAATCTTGAAAATACCTGTAGGAACCACAAGGAGCTAATATGGAGAAACAAATCCGGAGTCCCAATTAACGCATACACTTTCTTTTCACCCAGTTATTCCTATCTTTTTATTATTTTTATCTTATTTTATTACTTTTATTCCTATTATTTTATTTTATTTTTAATAATGGTCTTGCTGAAGATAAACTCTGTGCAACACTCTAATTGATTGTTCTCAAATACGCTAAATGTAGAGCATTCTAGGCAATATTTCTATTGTCTTGTCAATTCCTCCATATCTTATGAATCTCTGTGAAAATGACAGTCTTGGTGCAGAATTTAAGCTTTGTCCAAATAGTCAGTCTAATTAAGTGGAGTCATTTGATGTAACAATCCCCTATCACTGAATAATGAATAATGTGTACTAACATTAATATAAATATGGAAGGATACTTATCACATTTTTGTAATTATAAAAAACTGGAAGTTAATAATCAGCAGCTAGGAAATGAATTAGACTTTCCATGTAGTTAATAAAGTCAGAGAAATGTATATTTTATATAAAATGGGAAAATTATTTTGATGCATATTTACATATATATTTTGATATACACATATAATGTCATATATTTTATATATCAAAATATATGTATTGGAAATATATTTATTTATATAAAATATATGTATGAATATATATAATATGTAAAATTTGTAACTGAGTGGCACATATTTTTATAACAAAGGAAAAAGTAAACATACCACAATATTAATACACTGGTTTTCTCTAAGCTGCGTTACTATGAGTTTAGATTTTGGGTACTTATATTTCCCAGTTTTTCAATAACTGGTATATATTAATTTTAGATCTGAAAAAAAACAAGGCAACTTACATGCCATCTTTTGCAATCAATCCATTTTATAGGAGATGAAAATTAAGATCCATCTGAAGTCAGACAGGAAATTGACACAGCAGATACTTGAATTCAGTGCGCTGTGGGTTCTTTGCAGAAAATATCAGGTTTTAAACCCCAGAGTTAAAATGTCTGACTTTCTGATCCTCTTCTGCATTCATCTACAATTTGACTTATTTTTTTTTCCTGAAATAATAACACACATAGCTCATTTCTGCATCCACCAGCTGCTGTTCGGAGGATGAAATAAAAAATGTAACTCAGAACCTTTCATGAGTCCACCACTCATCACATATCGACATCACTTAGAAATCCTACAAGCTTAAATCAAACACAGTCACCTGGAAGGAAAAGCTCTCTGGAGACATCCCTCTAGCTTTGAGATCCATACTTCACAACCATTTGAGGCACTGTTAAAAGTAGAGTATGAAACAGCTGAAAGTTCACTTGCTGTAAATGTATTATTTATGAAAGAATGTGGAATTTGAAAAAAGTGAATCAGAAATCTGAATAATTTAATGTACATATAAAAGAAAATGTTAAACTATTTTTCTCATTATAATCATTATTAAATTGAGAACTACGAAATGAACCGACAGGGTTGGAAGGACAAAGATGATTTACCATTCTCCCAATAAAGTGAATCTTTGCCTTTTTTTTTTGTTTCAGTACTTTATGTTATTGGCTCTAAATGTATGTTAGTAATTATACTCGCAGTTCTCAGAAGCTCCTCTATTTTGATACAAGACCTTACCTTAGGCTAGGGCTATAGATTCTAGAGATGGGAGACTCCACAAAATGTAGACTGTTCTCAATCTCTAGTTTAAGGCAAGTAATATAATATTATAACATTTTTGCAGACGAGATAGCTTAATTCCATAAAGATCAAGTGAAATACTTAATTATCACAAATAAGTGGAGACAGGAATACTAGAACCTACATCTCCTGCTCCCTCCCAAATTATTATTTATATCAGTATGTGCTGATTTATATTTTTTAAATTACACAACTTCAAAACCTAGAGTAGAGTTTTGGTAATCAAGATGAGCTGAATTAGGATGGAGAAAAGATGTAAAAAATCCAGATTTATTATTTTTTACAATTATATTATATATTATATAAAATAATAATGTGTTCCTGTCAAGACAGCCTAAAAAGTCAACAGTTATGTACCAGTAGAAAGAGTTGTAATGTAACTGAAAAGAAAGCCAGGAGCTGCCAGGTGTAAGTTTAACATATAAAATATTCTTAAGTTTTCCTACTATATCCAGGCTTGTAGAGGAAATATGGTTAAGCCGGAATGAGAAAGCAGTAAAAATTATACTTGCACAAGTGTTGGGATCTAAAAAGTGACTCTTGTGGTCACAGGTCTGATGGCAGGAACCTGGAAAAAATAGTCAAAAAAGGAAGAAGCTAACTGTAATGACAGAGTTTGACCTTGAATAAAGTTACTGCATTTTTCTAGAACAGTTTACAATTATCAGTTCTATGTAATAAAAATGATAGAGATGTATTTTCTAAAGAGACATGATAAAACTAATCACATGTATCATGTATACCAACTATAATCTACGACTATATCTGTAGTTCTTCCAATTCTGGTTGAGCATATACTATATACCACCTACTCTACACATCATAGGATATAATGAGGTAAACAAAACAGATATATCCTCTATGCTTGTGAAACTTAAAGAGGGGCAGATACGAAGCTAATAATCATACAACAGAGTAGTAACAAGAAATAAGTGCTCTGAAGGAAACAAACTGCTTACTATGAGACAGTACAAGAGGGAAACCAAATTTACATTTATAAAAATAGGTGCCTATGAACTGAGAAGAAATTAGCTTGTAAAGAGTATGTGTATGTGTGTGTGCAAGTATTCCTGAGGGTGTGATAAAGTAGGTAGAAGTAGCAGCACTGTGCAAGGGGACCTAGCTCAAGGGGTCAGAAGATTGTCTGCTAGGGGAAGGTAGCTGGGATTCCTAGTGTTTTGAGGCTAAAACGATAGGCAGAGACTGGATTAGGCAAGACCTTGTGGACCATATATGAATTGTTTAATGTTATTCCAATTAAATAGGAATGAATTGAAATTTTTAAAAGAAGAGCTAATGTAATTCATAGTATACTAACTACAGCAGTGCATATACAGATTTATCTTAGAATGTAACTGGTCTACCACCAAGGCCTCCTCTCTAATTGGTGCCCCGCCCTTAAGGACTCAATATGTTTGCAACATGTTCTTGAATCAATAATCTGGGACTTGCCACTCAACAATCTTAGGGAAGTTATTCGTAATATCACAACATAATGTCTCCGTTCTTCCTAATACAAAAAAAAGCAAGGACTAACTCTCCCTCTCTCCTTTTCAAGCTTAAAACCCCTACTTCAGTCCAAGGAACAAGATAGATCTGAGGAATTTCTAAGTTTCCCAGCTTCACAGACGGGCCGTCTCCATCAATCAACGTTTCTCTGCTCCAAATTCTGATGTTTTGGATTTTGGCTTTATAAAACATCAGGTGTATAAAACAGAGATCAGTAACAAGCAGAATCTAAATCTTTGGTGGGAAAGCAAATCAGTGAGAAGTTTATAAAATGGGTAGCCACCCTCAACTTCATTTAAGAAGAAGAGAATCAGCCCAAACCTGAGATACTTGTCACTATGTCATGGAGCCCTGCCCCTACAAGCTTAGACTCCCCATCTGTATTAGTAATTGCAGTCCTGTTCCACTCAATATATCCTTTGCCCTCTGGAGAAGTGTTTCACTGCTGATAATTAATATGCAGATATATGATTAAAGATAACTTTTGGCTCTGAAATAGTTCTAATTAACATGTAAAATCACAGCAGATATCCAGACAAAAGCCACCTTTTTCAGGTTCTCTCTCTCTCTCTCTTAATTCCATGTGAACTGGAAATATAATAGAAAAGAGGTTGGTTGCCAAATATACCATTAATTTAGAAATCCAGGAAGATACATTTCTTCAATTTATATCTATAATATACTTTTAAAGTTTGTTGAACTGAAGACCTCTCCAATATTCTAATGCAATTACTGCTTTTATTTGCTAAAAGTGAAGGAATTTTAATGATGTAAAGAGTAGGGTATTTATCAATAGTTTCTTAAAACTATCATTTTACTATGAATACAGGCATGGGCAAAAGTAGATGTACAGTTGACAGAAAACAAATAATACAAATAAATAATATAATATTAATACATAAATAATACTAGAATAGACCATGTTTCACACACTCCCAACTGTAAACCTTTTGCCCAGCTCTATATATTAACTATTTCATCTGCATTCTTATATTTAAAATTATATTAAATCTAAATTAAAATTTTAAATTAAAATAGTTCAAAATCCTATCAAAGCAGGAGAGTAGCTTAACACAGGCTATTTGAATATTCTATTCTTAGAGTTCTCATTCACACAGCTTAATCAATCCAACATTGATTCAGTAGGTGTCATATCACATCACCCAGAGTTTTGTATGTGTGATTCATCCCTAGCATGTAAAACTCATTTTATAGGGAGAACAATAATTAAAAAACAGTATTATGCAATTTTTTTCATAAACTAAGATAGCTATATAGAACACACTCAGCAATTAACAATTTCTCATCTGAAGATTTTCTGTAACATTTAAAATTTGAGGAACACTAAACGAATAAACTGAAATAAATAAATAAAAATAAAAGAAAGTTTATCCCTCTGAAAAAGATCTATTTGTACTGACTACACTATCCATTTAAAATAATTTTTAGAAATTCATATAAAAACAAATATAAAACTTCACAAAATAAATCATTCCCCAAAAGCTCTCAACCCCCTAGTGAACTTAGACTCTTAACATTTATTTTTATAAATCTGTTTTTAATACATTATATAAACATTGGGTAAAGATTATGGAAAGCAGTTTCACCTATATCCATCAGGCTATGTATTATTCAATATCTAACATAAAATTCATACCAACCTACAAAAGATAGAAATACTGTTGTCATACTAGTAGTGCTAAAAGCACCAAGGTAACAGAGAAAGAGCTATATGAGGGGAGACCATCAAGAGTGGGAATATTGTCAGGAACTGGCACATGTAAAGGCTCGATCCCAAGCCAAGGAAGCATAATGATGTAAACAGAATTCCATGTGTGGTGTGACCATGCAACAACTTCGAGATTTAGAGTTGGCTTTAGACTTGGAGAAAACCTAGCATTAGGAACACCAGTTTAGGAATCAGGAGACTAGGATTCCAGGTCTAAGGTTAGGACTACTTAGGAGTTTAAGCTATGCTACTCATTTAAGGTAGCTTGGTCTACACCCATCAGACTAGTGACTTGCATATGACATCTTATTCTGGGAAAAAAGAAGCTAGAGGGCTAGATGATGTCTGGTGTGAAAAAAAAAAGCCAAAAACTTTCATCACATTCTAACAGGTCTATGATTCCCTAGTGCTTAAGGATCACTTGATTACACAATTGAATGGTTTCTTTCATTCCTCATATTCAATGGATCAACCTGATAAAACAAAGACCAGACTAATAATATAAATAGTATTCAAACTTTTAGCTATACTGGGCAGTGAAATTCACTGATGATCAATACTGCATAATAAACAAAAAGGAGGATGTTTAGAGATTATTCATAACCTGTATGAATAATGTAAATAAGAGAAAATGTGCCATTCCGGAATTGGCTCTTTGGTGGTGTTCTATAAAAAAAAATCCAGTTCAATAAATTGTATGTTTTCATTAATAACAGAAAATGTACAATGCATCATAAGTCTAATTTAAAATACACAAATAATAGGCATTCCATGGTGGTCCCAAGAGATGTTTAACAGAATTTCAGTTTTCAGTTACGTTTTGTCAGGAAGTTAAACGTGATTTGTAAATGCCTAAGAGAGTTTAACCAAACCTATCTCAACAGCATTTTAGGGGTCTCTGTCTGTGTCCTCATTTTAAGGCATCAATTCTCATATAACTCTTTGAATAGTGGGTCCCTTTAAGAGCTATTTGACTACTTGGATGAGGTCCTAACTTCAATGCTATTCATCCAAAACTTACCTAGTGATTAGTTCCAAAAGTTTAGAAACTCTGCAAAAATATTTCTAAGCAAACGCCTACTAAAAATTCTGTCATTTTTCCTAATTTGTAAATAGAATTGACATCGAATTACTTCAGCATAGTTTTCAGATAGTACCTGTCACTTTCACATCTTCAAAATGCACTCACTTTCTTCATATGACTTATAGGACTCCATAGATTATGGAATCAGTTGCTGCCTCAGGTAACAAGAAAAGGAAGGGGTTTGATCACTACTACTATTTCACCTTTAGTTATTCATGTATATATGGCTACTAAAATTACTATGATTTACAGCAAACAACATGAAATACACCTGCCTTAATCTAGATGAAATTTGTTTTTTTACAGTCATCTATATGATGAGATGGTTTTCCTGAGATATTAAAGTGAAATTTTAGTTAACAAATATTGTGATATTATTTTCAACTACATTTTAACAATTTCTTAATTGGTTGCTATTTTAGTATATTTGCTTCACCCAAAAACAGGGTCACATCTTTTCTCCTTGAACGTTCTTTCAGGATTCTTATAGTAATGCATCTGTATATTGCCTTGATCATAATATGCGATATACTTACTTCAGGGAAAGCTATGTATAGCCACATGTAAGAGAAATCCATGCCTTGCGAGCAGAGCTGGAGCAGGTTTTCTGCTCCCAGGACATTACTGTCCATCAGGTACCCACATTTCTCACACTGTGCCAAGGCCAATTATAAAACACATTCTGAAAACAATGGCCTTGGAGCAAATATAACCTCTTGACTATGAATTACTGCATTAGAGCTTTAAGAACTGTGAAGGTGACTTATTTCATCAGTAAAAGAGCTTTTAATACAGGCTACGTTTTCTCTCAGAGAATTAAAGAAAAGTACTGAAAGAGAAAAAGTTAAGAGAGGAGAAATGTCACTTTAAGGAAAAAGAGGACATTATCCAAGTACTGTTTTTATTAAAACATTTTCCTTCACATTGTAATATTTTCTTTTTTATAACTTTTAAAATATTTAATTTATTTATTTTTAGAGACAGGGTAAGGGAGGGAGGAAGAGAGGGAGAGAATCAATGTGTGGTTGCCTCTTGAGCGTCTCCTACTGGGTATCTGGATGGCAACCCAGGCATGTGCCCTCTCTTGGGCTATGAACTGGCAACCCTTTGGTTCTCAAGCCAGCACTCAATCCATTGAGTCATGCCAGTTGGGGCTATAATATTCTCGTTATGAAGCCAAGAAGTAGCCTCCTCATTAGTTATAATCGGACGTTATTAATATGAAATTCAAGATCCTCAGGAATATCCTGATTAGCTCCTAAAGTTTCAGTTTCTTTTGAAATTTTGTGTTCAAAAATATTGATGTAATTCTATGCTTGTGTATGTTTCATGCATATGCCTCAGTTTAATGGAAGAATGAACACAAATTTTTTGCCGTTCCTCTAACACACCATTTAATGTCTTTCACATTCTTTTCTCTCCCTACTCCTTAAATCTTGAGAAAGCCTCCTCTACCTTGCCTACATATAAACATGAGCACTTTCAAAACTCACCACAAATGTTACCCTCTCTAGGAACTGTTTTTACTCCTTACGCATTTTGTCCCTGAATAAAATGGAACCACTCATTTACCCACCATTCTATCACAACACTTGCAAATTTTTAATGCCCTAATATGCTTGCATGCCTCTAACTAGAACACAAACACTTGAAGTCAAGTGTACTTCATTATTGTATCTCAGAGCCTATCACGATGTCTGACATAGAGCAGATATCCCATAATTCTAGAACAAATAAATGCAATGTGAATATCATAGAGTTGCCATAATAGACAATTGGGTTTTCCTCATAAATTTTATTTTTACTATCTCTACAAAGGTGGAAAGACCTCAAAATAATCTAGTTCTACACTTTAACTTTTACATTAAAAAAAAAGAAAACAAAACTGAGGCCAAGCTTTTTAAAGTGAATTGCGCAAAGACAAACCTAGTGATTCACTATGATTAGAAACCACAATCGTTCACTTCCATGTCTATGACATCTGAAACATTACATTTCCTCTCTAGGGGAGTGTACATTTCCATGATCTCTAAAAGGCCATGGCTCTGACAATTACTTTTATGGTCATTTGTAGAAATAGTAATTCTAATACTAAAACATCAAATCATCTTTTTTTTGGAGAGAGTGAGCAAGAGAGTGAGATTATTGAGCAGAAAGTAACAATCTAATATTTATTAAAAAACTGAAGATGTCTAATCCTTGGTCTTTGAATGCAAGAAAGTTGTCATTTAGCCAGTGTAAGATAAAAACCCTGCCCTATTATGGTTTGTGTTCCAGGTCATTTTCCCCCAGCCCTAGCAACAGTGTCTGGGAAAAATAATTTAGATATAAGTTCTTGTAAAGGAATGGTTCATGATACCCTATAGGCATCAATCATATCTGCCTATAGAAGGTTGTTTGCCATTTATCATTATGTATTATAACAATAACATTTTAGAAGTATATCCTTTAAGCAAGATTTTTTGTAAGCACTTTAAAGTTTCTGGGGTTTTTTCCTGATAATTTCTTATGTCCTACTCTTTGGGTCTAGTTTTTGTTTTGGTAAAGTTTATTGGTAAGTCCATCATTGAAAATGCCATTTGAAATTATTGTACATTTTCATCAATTTAGGAAATTTGGACTAAGTAAAATTGACTTTTATAGCTCTGTTCTAGTAATTCATTTATATGTACATTTTCTCAAATGATTTATTTCCAGAGATATGGGGAGTAATTAAGCTATTTAACTTAAACAAATATTACTATAATATTGATTATGAAATATGATAATAAATTACTTTCTCTAAGAAACATAAGAAACACAAAAATATATCATTCGGTAAGTTATGTCCTCCAAAATCTAGAGATATTTGGGAGATAGCAGCACATAGAAGAGAATGGAGTTGCCAAAATTCACTTAGAGGAAAATGATTTAGTAAGAAAAAAGGTTAAGTTTAAATAGCATTTTCAATAGCATGCTCATTTAGGTGCATAAAATATATATACACATATTTATACACACGCTTGTATATGCTTATACACAAATTTATACCCATAAATTTTAGTGTGAAGTATGACTCTACTTAAAAATGGAGAATAATGTTTTACATAGTTCATTTGAAATTGCAAATATTTGGTTATTTCCTATGCTATATATATATATATATATATATATATAAATGTAAGATAATGTAATGTGTTCCTGCTGGAATACTGACAAGCCAATAATATTGTCATCTTTTTAAGGAAACTTTTTATATATCTAGAGTTGAATTAAAAATACCTTGGTTATATCTCAGCATTCTCAAATACTGTCCTCCAAATGTAGTCTAGGATATTAATTCAGTTTCCTATGACATAAATTCCTAGTCAATTTAGATTGAAAAGAAAACATAGTTGAAGCATTTATCTTTTAATACTGCACAGCCCAATATGATAGCCCCTAGACAAGTGTGTCATTTAACTTTAATTTAAATTAATAAAAATTGAATAAAATAAAAAATCAATTTTCTGATTTGAATTAGTTACATTTTACAGGCATAGAATATCCCCATTCATTCTATTGAGTAGTTCTGGTCTAATAAGAGAAATACATGCCAACTATTAATTATAGCACAATATGACAGAAATATTATAAGCAGGTATAAGGTGATGTAGTAATAAAGAAAAAGCACTCATTAACCTTGAATAAAGTGGATGAATGAAGTCAAGAATAACTTCAGAGGACAGATAAGCTTAAAATTTTAAAAAATGAATAAAAACATAAATCAATCTTCGTTTTACGTTGTACGTTCTGCAGAAATGGCAGAACATCAATAGTCTGTATTGATCTAGATTTTGCTCTTTCAGGAAAAAAGGACAATTCTTTAGTGGAGCGAAAGAAAAGGCATATAAATTATGCCAAAATTTCACCAACACTGTTACAATAAAACATGTCATTGGCAGAAGTCTATCACCATGGTAACACAACATAATGTTTTGACTTTTTGTGTATGATACACCTTCTCAGAGAGGATATTATGTTAAATTAACAAACCAACAAAAATAAATTTTTTCCTGATATCAAAGTGTTATATAATATACAAGAACTATATATTTTACTATATATTTCTAAAATCTGCTTTAGAGCATCATGGAACAGGGAAATAATGCCCTCTAAAACAATCTGCTTTAGTTATATTTGCTTTGGTAAATACAAAGTGTGAATGAAAAACATGATTTTTTAAAAAATAATAAAATGATTACCTTCTTTCCCACTATAGAATGCTTTGCTAAATTGAATAGAACTCCACCTGCTTTGATTTTTCAGAGCACTTGTGTTTTTAAATATATTCTCCTACCTAATTATATAAAGGTTATAGATAGCCAGGTTCTCTGAGACAAATGGCAAAGAACTCTGTTACTGCTTCCTGTTATAGATACATAGGTAGAGATAGATAGATGATAGACAGATAGATAGGCTCTGAAGTAATTTTTTCAAAATTGTATAAATTTATCTAAGTTGCAATGCTCTATTTCAAATATTTACAAAATCATAAATTTCATTAACAGCTATCAGCCTTGTTAATAACCACAAGGAACTCAATTCATCATATGAATGCAACATTACATTGAAAGGCTTAATCTATTTTAAGTGTGCCTTATGAATGATTTACAAGGAAAAAGTATGTCAGAATATTTAATGCATAACATGCACTCTGAATTTGTCCATTGACATGGTAGACATGTCAGGGCATTATTTTAAAAAACGTATTTCAACTGTGAAAATATCTGAAAAGATATGATCTAGGCTGTTGATTTTTCCACCCATTGAATAATCTGCATAGTCAAAATCACTTGGAACAAGTATTTCAATTTTACATGGCAAACAATATAAGGTTTTAAAGCATCTGATATAGCTGAAAGAGTTAGGAGGTCACTGATTTTTAATCATGATCTGAAACGTCACTCCCTGTGTGGTCTTTGACAAGTGTGTTCACTGCTCAGTAATTGATTTTCTCCATTTCCAAGAGTGGTGTAATAATGCTTCTTGAACTTACTGAACAAGGACACTGGGACATTGAATATAATTTTGTCTTTTTATAGTGGAGGAAATTGTTCTGAAAAAATAATACATAATTTTGACTTTGCTTTTCATTCTTTAGAAAAAATTGTGAAAGTTTTCAAGAAAACCCCTTTTCAGCTACTGTCATTTTCTGTAATAACTCTTTGTAATTATTAGTGTGGCCTTAGACAATGTCTTTAAGTGGATGAAATATGTTGGCAATATATGTACCAGAGCTCAAAAGATATTTGTAGTTTTTTTCTTTTCCAGTCTGCTTTCCCACCATGACTGGACACTCCCAAACTCTGATGGTCTTTTCACTTTTGTCTTTCAAACCTTACTTTCAGAAAAGTATTGCAAAACAGCACTCTGTCTATTCAACCATTTTATCTTGATATTGTGATATTGTTTTATAAGCACATATAAGTCTCTCTAGCTGTATTTCTTTCTCTCGCAAACAATAGACTACGTCTTCTTTTGTTTTGTTGTTTCTAACTAGATTACTTAGCCGAGTATGTACCCCTAATTACTATTCAATCAATATTTATTGAATTAATTAGAAATAAGTAACCTTCCTCCGAATGGTGCCTTTTATTTGGTATCACAGTGTGAAGATGAAGGAATAATAATCTAACTATGAGAACAGCAAGCAACAGTCACCTGAGACCCTACACGTTTGTATACATAAGAGGAGCTTTGTCTTACTAATAAAAATGCTGCATTCTCTTCGTTGTAGGGATCACATCTACCAGAAGCTCCCTGAGAAAGAGTGCATAAGAAGGTGGTAATGTTTGGAGACACCGTATGAAAATATCTTCATTCTGTCCTAAACTTAAGGGCAGTTTGCTTATGCATATGTTATAAGAACAAGGGCAAATATCCAGAGTTCACACACTAAACTTGCAAAAGTTCTATTCATTAAGCAAAGCTTACGAAGACAAGAAGTTCGTTGTTACTGATTACAGTCTAGCCCTGCATACAGCAACAGGACTGACACCAGCATCAGGCCCTGGAAGAAGACTCCCACCTTTGGTGAGAGACTTCTAAGCTGTATCATTAGGAAACCCCAGCCACACCCCTATTGTGATCACAGCCAGGGTAAAATAGTGCTATAAAGTGGAATAACTGTGGCTTCACTCCTTTCTGTCAACTTCGTGTTCATGGAAAAAGCAGGACTAACCCCTCACCTGCTGGGATCAGGGCACTAGGGTTGCACGTTAATGACTGGCCAAGATGAAGCCCTAATCTGTAAGAAATGTGTATCTTTACCAGGAATCTGCTCCTTTTGGGGGATATCAGCCAATATGAAATAAGCCGTTAATAGGTCAGTCCTCACTTCTCAGGCTTCTCTCATAATCCCAAAGGATGTTCTCCAAGCAAAATATTCCACTTTTAACCTGTAAATGCTACGGCCTTACAGTGAGAGAAACTGGAAATTGCTTAGATATGGCCGTGTGGGCACTGACCGTGTAAAGATCATGGTCTATTGAGGCAAAGTGCAAAGGGCTGTTTATTAAAATAGCTCAAGAGGCACACATTGCTCAGTTTGGAAAATGTTCAGGGATATAATTTATAGGTGCTGTACGGGAGCAAGAAAACCTGCAAACAGGCGAATTTTAGGAGACATTGGAATGGCTTCCAGAGATCTCATAGATTTAGTTCACTGGCAGATCCATGAATATTAACATAGAAAAACATTGCTCAGAAAAGACACATTATGTGGGAAGAAAATAAGTCACACAAATGACAACAGACATTTAAAAATGCTCAAAATCACTAATCATCAGGGAAAGTCAAATCAAAACCACAATGAGATGTCACCTCAAACTAGCCAGAATGAATATTATCAAAAAGGAAGAAAAGGAAATCCTTGTTTACTGTTGGGGGAACTACAGATTGGTGCAGTCTATAAAAAAACAGTATGGACATTCCTCAAAAAATTGAAAATGGATCTACCATATGACCCAGAAACTTCACTTCTAGGTATTTATCTAAAGAAAACAAAAAACACCAATTCGAAAACATTTATGTTCTTCTATGCTCACTAGGTTCACTGCAGCACTATTTATAATAACCAAGACACGGAACCAAACTAGGTGTCCATAACTAGGTAAATGGATAAAAAATGTGGTATAGACACACAATGGTATATTACTAAGTAGTAAAGAAGAATAAAATATTGCCATTTGTGACAACACAGATGGACCTAGAGGATATTATGTCAAGTGAAGTTGGAGAAAGACAAATACCATATGGTTTCAGTTATTTGTAGAATTAAAAGAAAACAAGTGAAACCACAAAATAAAACAAAAATAGACTCATAAAAAGAGAGGCCAAAGGGATGGTTGCTGGGGAGAGGGAGATAGGAGGGGTGGCTTAAAGAGGTGAAGGGGTATATAATCAATAATATTGTGGTAAGTTTGCATGGTGACAGATGCTTTCTAGAATCAGTAGGGTAATCACACTGTAAGTTATAAAATTGTCAATTCAATATGGTATTCATGTGAAACTAATGCAATATGATATTGTATACAACTATATTTAAATAAAAATAAAAACATATAATAAAGCAATAAAATAAATCAATAAATGGCCATCTGATCTCATGCAGAATGGCCTACTTTTGCAGTATAAGCACAGGGAGAAATATTCTTTGACTGTTTCTATGGTGTTTGGATATTCCTCCAACACTTGAACTATGTACAGTTGGACAATCAAAACCCCTGCCTGGGCGTATCAGTTAAGAGATGACTCTGGAGTTTCAGAAGAATGATGGTTTATCCCACCAGGATGACTGTGTTATCATCCTAATCTTACTAGGAGGGAGTACAGTTTTGGGATCCTCCTCAGGCATGTCTTCCAGATAAAATGTGTCCTATCCTAACAGCTCTTCCAACCTATGCTCCAGGTGGTGAGTTTGGTTGAACAAATCCTTAGTTAATCATAAGGAGGGCACTCCATATCCTCTTCTAATTGTGCGTGTGTGTGAGTGAGAGAGAGAGAGAGAGAGGGAGAGAGAGAGATTGATTTTATCACAGGGTCTGGTTCATCTTCTTTTGATGGAGGGGAAAACTCCATTCCAAGTAGTTAATAAACAAGGAATTTTGTTCCATTTAACTAAATCCTTGGTTCTTACGTTTCTCAGGAATAGTGGAAATAAAATCCTGTAAACGATCCAAACATTCAAATGGTGGCATACTTAGCATCTAACAAATATTTCCAATATCCAAGATTTTTTAAAATCTCTGATACCTTAACTGGTTTACAGAAGTTCATGATTCTCATTGTGCCAAAGAACATACAGAAATAAATATCAGATGTGCTGAAACAGTATTTCTTTTTAAAAAATCATGGAGACAAAAGAATGAATAGATGTATAAGTCTCTAATCGTGTATTATTTTTCAATGATACCTAAGATTTAGCCTGGCCTGGACGTCAGGCATGGGAAAGAGAAACCAGCCCTTGGACTGTGGGGCTTAAAACTACATGATCGTGAAACACCAGCCTGTTGCCTGGTGTGATCAAGTGCCAGGATATAATAGCAATGTGATGCGGCAAAACCTTAGCTGCCAAATTATCATTCATGGTTGTTTAAGAATCAGGGTCCCTTGGTGTGACTGGAAGCTGGAATCCAAGCTTTAAGGCTAAGATGCTGTCTTAAAGCTTGGGCCATGGAGCTTTGCAGGAAGCCAATTTCTTAACAGGTAGGCGAGCCATCAGGTGATCAGTCCTGGACAGGTTAATCCTCATTTGGCGGTAAAGAATTACATGGTAGAAGACATTTTTTCTCCAAAATCCAAAGATATTTTCCATTGCCTCTGACAATGTTGCTTTTGAGAAATCAGATGCTGTGCTGGTTCTTAATCTTTTTTATGGGGTTTTCTTTCCTTCTTTTTAAAAGTGTAGAGTTTTATAGACATATTTTTGTCTCTAAGGATCTGAAATTTCACAGTGATATATTTTACTCTAAGTCTATTTTCTTCCATTGTGCTGGATAAAAATAACTTTTCAATCTGAAACTCCAGACTTTCAGTTTCTAGAATTCTTTGAATTGGACTTTGATGGTTTCTAATTTTCCCCATGATCCCTATTACTCATTGATTACAAACCCTGAATTAGTTCTCTCTTACCATTTTTTCTCCTTTTTTACATCTCTAGATACCCTGGGTGATATTATCACTTAATCTCTCAAACTGCATAATAGTATTTTCAATTTTGCTCTCATATTTTTAAAATTTTGATCAAGGACAATTTGTTATGTGGCTAAAGACTTTATATAGAATATAGATATTATTGAATGCAAAATCTTGTTATATTATTTTGGATGATTTTTAAAGTTTTCTTTTTTCTATATGACCTCAGTGTTATCCCCACTTTTCTTTCTAACTTCGTAAATATCTAGTGATCCTAGACTGTCTATTCCTAATTAAGAATGATCTGTGTCATAGGTGGGCCCCGACTGAATATTGTTTCATTTGACGAATCCAGTATCATTTCTTCTGTTCTCCTGGAATGATGAGATTCCCTCCCCTACTTCAGCCATCACCATACTTTATTTTTGTGTGTCAGAGAAAAGGGAAGCTCAACATTCACTAAATAAACATTCACTTTATCCTTCTGTGGTTAACATGGTACCTCAATCTTGAGTTACGACTTCTGTCTTCAGCTCAGGTATATTATGTTTTACTTTCTCCCCAAAATAAATCTCCAGTTTTCTGCCAGGGCAAGAGAGAGGCCATTAACAAGGCTCTCAGACTGGAGCGGGGGATCTGTGGTTCCATGTGATATTTAATCAGACTCAACCAATACTCTTATCCAATACTTACAGAGATTCTGGATGTCACCAATATCTTGGCCTTTTGGGGACAGTTAACTCACTCAGCATTACTCTCTGCCAGCCTAGGATTCAGTTTTCTTGAGCTGCATCACTCAGTGCCTCCATGTGCTGTGCAGTTCCAAAATACCACTTTGAATTCTCTATGTCCCTTGTCAAAATAGCCTACTCCTCTCACTTTGGTGAGGTATATGGAGAAAGTCTTGGTTGAATGCATCACCTTTGTCTAGGAAACTTACAGTAAAATCCACAGTAATAATACCCACATTTGCAAAGCAGTCTGGGGGCTTCAATCCTTGAGATTATAACAATGTGCTTCAGAAAAGCTGTAGGGCTGCAACCACGCATTCACCACAGGGTTGCAAAAGCAAGCAAGGAAATGTGATTACTGCCAAAGTGTGTATGAAAATCTGCTGTTGAAAATCTTTCAGTGTTTTAATCTACCTTTAATCTGAATTGTATCATAGAAAGCCTAAAAAAGGCAGTTACCTAGGTCTCTTCATACTAGCAGAAGTAAACTTATTAGAGGGGAAAACTTGAGCTACAGGATGTCAAATCCCGTACGAAACAGCATTACTCTCTTAAAGTTAAAATGATGAGGCGCCAGCTGTTACTTCCAATTTCATTTCTCATGAAACAGAAGAGTATATATTCACAACCTTGCAGTGTGAAGTGCTACAAAGTATAAAAAATGCCTGACAGTGCATAATTTACATGAGTTTTGCATATTTTCATTCAGTACAAACAGAAGCATCCTATGATGTTCATTTGTCACATATTTTGATCAATGTTATTACTCTGAAGTTGTAGTTTAGATTCTGAAATAATGTACTAACAGGACTTCACTATAAGAAAGCAGATACGGAATTAGATTTTAGCTATGTGATCTTTAAAATTCTGATCAATTCAGCAAAGTAGAAGGAATATCAATAAAAATATAAATCTATTTTTCTTGGGCAGCAATTATGCAGAAAATTTAGCCAAACTTTTTAAAATTTTCAATTGATTGTTCTGACTTTGAGAAAACAGCATACCTAGCTTATACAAATTCTACACTAAAAGATGCTGATACCAGAGGAGAGTGGGGAGGGGAATAATGGTGGAAAGAAGGGGAAGGGACGAGTTAAAGGACATGTATGAATGACCCATGGACAACAGTGTCGGAATTAACTATGGGAGTCAAGGATACTTCAAATTACTCTTTGTTTCTACTATTGTATGTCCTGTTCACTAGCAATATTCCAAAGAACAAAGGTGAATTACAGGGTATGATTTTTGTTTTTTACTGACTATGGTTTTCCGGTGGTCCTATACAGGTATGTATTATTATTTACAAAATACTTTTAAAAATGAAAAGGTTGATGTATCAGTTCTCTTTTTTCTTTTGTTTATTTACAAAACTAAATTTCATTGCAAAGTTAAAAAAATAGGAAACTTATCATATGCTTTTACATGTCTGAATATTAAAGTCTATAAAGATAAATAGCATCCCAAGGATTCTATGAGTGACTACAAGAACTTACAAAGAAAATTTTCCATGGGATACCTTTTTCTCATCCACCAATCATGTAGTGTTTTGTGGCTTGTCAATGTGGCCTAAGTTGGAACAACATTTTAAAAAATTTCCTTTCCTTTTGAATTCTAGGTTATGTGACCAAAAGTGAAATTGAGGAGACTCAGAAAGAGAAAGTGAAGCGGTAGAAGGTTTTACTTTCTGAATATCATCATGATCCGAAGTGGTAATCATCAGATGAAGGCATCTGTTGAATACATCACCTTTTGTCCTCACTCTTTCATGCTCCACATTCAACTCTTCCTCCCAGCTGTCAAACCTAATGACAAAGTGACCTCAAGGCCATAAACAAATGCAGAGGCAACAAAGGGCCTTCTATAGACTTCTCCACTACTACTTCTTCACATTCCACCTCTGGGATTTAGATGGGTCAGGGTCTCGGGTTAGCTGAGTTTGATCTAATTTTCTCATTTCAGTTTCAGACTCTTATGCTCCCTGCTTTTCCCACAATGTATAAATCTTATTCTTACACTTACTTTTCTATAATATTCATAATAATTGTTTCTCTAATAAAATTGTGCTTTTCTCTAGTTAGGAGGTAAACAAATCACATAGTAACAAATTACATCATCTACAAATATTACAGGAAAATGTGATGGTACAGTTTGGAATTCATAATAAGTGTAGGACTTCAAAAATTTCAGAATAGGAACCATGCTGACTCTATCCCCCTTCTACTTGTCAACTGCCATATATTTTATTTTGATCTTTCTTATTTGTTTTGATTTCCATTTTTGCTTCTAAAGTGGTCATTCATTGTTATTAATTTATAACGGTTTAATGTAAGTACGTATGGCCACATATCAGCTTTCTCTTAGAATTTCCCTTAGAAAGGAATCACTCCATATCATATATTCATATTACAAAGACAATTTTAATAATATATCAACTTACAGAAATTTCAGAACTCAAAATGAATTATGAATGTACAACAAAGCTCAATAATGCTAGAAAATTTCGAAGACTTTTGCTAGTTGGCTTTTTCATACTACCGAACTTCAGCTATTTCTTCTCTTGATATCATTATTAATTAATATGACAAAGTTGTGGTCTTGCTTCTGTTTGTTTCACTTGCCTTTAACCTCTTTGAGATTCTGGCATGACTATGACCTTTTCTGAGCCCTTGACCTTCCTTCCTTCCATTTCTGATCAATACTTGAAGTGTTGCTATATGTTACAACACTTTATTTCCTTATTTCATGCTTCTAAGAATCATGCTTCCAAAGATTTTAACACTGAATTTACATTTAAATATCATTCAATTTAGTTAAAAGAAAAATCCTTTAAAAAAGAGTTTGTTTCTAGCTATAAAATTAGAGGTATAGATTATATTAGGCTCAGAAATTATAACATTTGAATTAAATACAATTGATTTATGTGAAATGCAAGCCATACACTAATAGAAAGTGATTACTTTTAATATATGATATATCAACAAACTAAGCCACATCAGTATTTTATAAATTATTATCTGTCATAAAAGTGGGAGGGGGATAGAGAGCCCACCAAAGAAATTACACATCATACTGGCCTCTTAAAAAGAGTTTGGGATTCTTCCCTCTTCTTGAATATTCTGGAATCGATTGAGAAGGATAGCAGTTAGTTCTTTAAATGTTTGGTAAAATTCACCTGGGAAGTCATCTGGTCCAGGGTTTTTCTGTGCCTGGACATTTTGATTACTGTTTCAATTTCAATAGTTCTTACCAGTCTATTCAGGCTTTCTGCTTTTTCCTGATTCAGTTTTGGAAGATTGTATGTTTCTAGAAATATGTCCATTTTACCCAGGTTGTCCAAATTTCTTGGTATATAGTTGTTCATAATAATTCTTAAAATCCTTTGTATTTCTATGGTATCAGTTGTAACTTCTTTTTCATTTCTGATTTTATTTATTTGGGTCCTCTCTCTTTATTTCTTGATGAGTCTGGTTAAAAGTTTGTCAATTTTGTTTATTTTTCAAAAGACCAGTTCCTGGATTTACGATCCTTTGAATAGTTTTTCGTTTTTTGTTTTTTAAGTCTCTGTGTCAATAGTTCTGCTCTGATCTTGATTATTTCCTTCCTTCTAGTCGCTCTGGGCTTTGTTCGTGTTTGTTCCTCTACTTCTTGTAGACGTATGGTTAGGTTGTTTATTTGCGATTTTTCTGTCTTTACATAGACCTGTATTGCTATGAACTTCCCTCTCAGAACTGCCTTCACTGTGTCCCATAGGTTTTGGATTGCTGTGCGTTCATTTTCATTTGTTTCCAAGTACTTTTTTATTTCTTCATTGATCTCATTTTTAACCCATCCATTATTTAATAACATACTATTCAGTCTCCATGTATTTGAATGTTTTTGAGTTTTTTCCTTGAGAATGGCTTCTAGTTTCAAGCCATTGTGATCTGAGCACATGCTTTATATGATTTCGATTTTCTTAAATTTGTTGCAGATCTAGAACAAATACTTAAAAAATTTATATGGAACCAAAAAAGACCCCAAATATCCTCAGCAATCTTGAGAAAGAAGGACAAAGTAGGAGGGTTCACGATACCTGATATCAAATTATATTGTAAAGCCAAACAGTCCCAACAGTCTGGTACTGGCATAAGAAGAGACACATAAATCAATGGAATAAAATAGAGAGCCCAGGAATAAATCTATGTATCTATGGTCAATTAATGTTTAACAAAGAGGACATGAGCATACAATGGAGTAAAAATAACTCCTTCAATAAATGGTGTAGGGAGAACTGGACTGCACGCAAAAAATTGGAATTAGACCACCACCTTACACCATATACCAGAATAAACTCAAAATAGATAAAAGGCTTAGATATAAGTTATGAAATCATTAATGTCCTAGAGGAAAACATAGACAGGAAAATTTCATATAACCCATGTAGCAATATTTTTGCCAATATATCTTCTAGAGTGAGAAAAACAAAGGAAAAAAATTATAAAAAGGGGGCTACATCAAATTTAAAAGCTTCTGCACAGCTAAGGAAACCTTCATCAAAATGAAAAGGGAACCAACCATATATACAGAAGAACATGTTTGCCAATGATACATCAGACAAGGGTTTGATCGCCAAAATATGTAAAGAACTCATACAAGTCAACACCAGGAAGACAAACAATATAATTAAAAAATGGGCAAAGGACCTGAACAGACACTTCTCCAAGGAGGACATACAGAGGGCCCATAGACATATGAAAAGATGCTCAACACCACTAGCCATCAGATAAATGCAAATTAAAACCACAATGAAATATCACCCTAAGCCTGTCAGAAAGGCCATCATTAATAAATCGACAAACGAGTGCTGGCAAGAATGCAGGGAAAAGGGAGCCCTAGTGCGCTGTTGGTGGGAATGCAAACTGGTGCAGCCGCTGTGGAAAACAGTGCGGGATTTCCTCAAAAAACTAAAAATGGAACTGCCTTTTGACTCACTCAGCAATTTTGCTGCTGGGGTTATACCCTAAGAATCCCGAATCACCAATTCAAAAGAACCTATGTACCCCTATGTTCACAGAAGCACTATTTACAATAGCCAAGTGCTAGAAACAGCCTAAGTGCCCATCAGTAAATGAGTGGATCAAAAAACTGTGGTACATTTTACACAATGGAATACTATGCAGTAGAAAGAAAGAACTCCTACCTTTTGTGACACATCTTATGGATGGAACTGGAGAATATTATGTTATGTTAAATAAATTAGTCAGTGAAAGACAAATAACATATGATTTCACCTATAAGGGGAACCTAATGAACAAAATAAACTAACAAACAAAACAGAACCACAGGCATGGAAACATACAACAGACTGATAGTGACCAGAGGGGATGGAGGAGGGAGATAATGGTGGAAAGAAGGTGAAGGGGCTAGTTAAAGAGCATGTATGAGTAACCCATGGACATGGACAACTGCGTGGGAGCTGACTGTGGGAGTCAGGGGTAGAATGGGAGGAGCAGGGCAAAGGATGGAGGGGAAATTGTGGCAAATGTATTAGAATAACAGTAAAAAAATAAAATATTTTAAAAAGAAATTGTACATCGTAGAAGATAGAAATCATTGTAAACCTGAGTTTTTAGAGAAAAATAAATCTTTTTGATACTACTGACATAAAGTGACTGAATTTTATTCTAATTTTGCTTCTGTAACTTCTCCATAGACAGATCCCCAAAATATGTACTTCTAGACTTACAGTTGTAAATAGTGGACAACTAGATGCTCCCCAATCAGCCACTACCTCTTGGTGTTTGTGTTTTGGGTATATTCTCTTCCCTTGAATGTGGATGGGATCTGTGAATTGTCATTAGCATTTCTAATTCTTCAGGAACTTAGAATACATTAACAAAACAAAGCCTACTACCCGAAGCCCACACCTTTTTCCAACTTTTGGGAGCTTAGAAAGGAATTAGTTCCTCCCCATTTGTTCACTGGCATGAATTCAATTTTCCTAACAAAGATCCTTCCCTCTGAGGAAGTTGTTTTTTAAAGTATTAAAAAAATGAGAAATTTTAGATAGGTGGAGGAAGTAGATATACAGTACAAGAGATTATGCAAAAACTAGCATAAAGGATGAATTGGACAAGCATCCTCTGTAATAAATGAAGCCATAAGGTATCAATTCTATAAATGGTTTCCTTGTGTCATGGAAAGTGAGTCAACTCCCTGATGACTGGGAAGGAAATTTTTAGCATTTGACAAATCTCATTTTAAATCTCGGTTCTGTTCTTTGTTAGTTGTTGGCGAGTTACTTAACCTGCTTGAATTTGAGTTTCCTCATCTTAAATTTGAGTCAATGTTAACAGTGTTGTTACAATGTTTAAATGAAGTATTGAATGTTGAAGTCCAGACAGCTGTTTTGATGTTATTATTAATGTTCACATTCCTGAGTTTACATATATAGTTTCTTTAGTAAGTGAACTGAGTAATTAAAGATAATGTCAAAGGTTTCAAGGTGATTATACCACATTAGTACAAACAAAGAGGTAGAAAATCATACCTATACTTACAAAACCATTAATCAAATGACTGTACTAGGAGATTGAGAATCAGTTTCAATGTTCTCTTCAGGAAGTTAATAAGAAGAAACAATTCAGAAGCAGGAAAATAAATCTATAGGGTTGTAACAAGTGCATCCTTCAAAAATCTGAAGATAGCACTGCTTTGGCCAAGTCCTACAACCCACCTGCTCCTACTCTGAGAATCAGTGGGGATAAGGATGCTGCCACAAAAGGTTCATTTGAGTTGTTGATATGAAAGGCACTAAGCCAACACAAAGTATCCTTTTAGTATTGCATGTGGCCCACAGGCCTCGTTATCAGTGCATGGAGTGTCAAAAGCGGTTCTTTTTTTTTTTCATGTCTGTTAAATGAAAAGTGAAAAGCAAACAAGTTAACACTACTACCTGCAATTAGTCTTAAGCTTGTCAAATTTTACCAAACCAGCATTTTGTCACTGTGACAATTTACTTTCTTCCCAAAATATGTGATTGATGTTACAAAAACTGTTTTTTCTCAAGAGCATGTGAGAAAATTAAATAGGCGGTCAGAGTTTTGGCCTTGCTGTTTTGAAAGCATGTGTCCCTTTAAGCAAATGTAAGCTATTATTTGTTTAGTTTTATAATCACAAAATGTCATCCACTCTTGCTAGTTTCTCTAACTATAGTTCCTGATTGATATATAATGTGATGCCATTTGAATACTCTGCTGGGTGTTGTCTCTCGCTCTTAAATCAGAGCATCTGCTCACATGGGCTAGTCCTTCGCTTTGAGCCAGCCTGGTTCATTCACAGGCCTCTGGTTATGCAGCACATTCACTTATGCAAGCTTTTACCTTGCTCCTGGTCATTATTTCCTGCGGTTATTGTTACTCACTGACCTTCAGTGTTCTCAAACACAGTATAATTTTTTTCTTTTTATAAAATTAAGCATGCACTTGAATCACCTGAGGATTGTAAACTCTTATGTCTACGGTGGGCCTGCAACGGTTCACTTCTAACAAGTTCCCAGGTAATTCCAACCTGGACTGCCAGTCCAAGGATCACATTTTGAAAATAGAGCTTCTTCCCCTTGGCTCTTTCCTCACTTAGCGGCCCCATGTAAGCTTTTGTTCTCTTACACTAGCCCCAATTACATGTATCACTATTTTAGATGAAATGAGAAGCCAACTTTTTGTTTCTTTGATACTTTCATCCCCAAATTCTGCATGTTCAACATTGTCTTCCAGTCCAACTAACTCACCTCTAACACCAGTACTAGCATAATCTTATTCAAGTAAATGAAAGTAATTTGAACCTACCAGCTACTACTTTTCAAATCTAAAGGAAAATCTCTTTCATATCTGGTAATGTAGGTGGGGAAAGTGTACAAATTTGGAATATTTCATTCCTGTGCTATAAATAAACTGTGCTATAGATGAATGCAGTTCCTCAAAGTGTGAAGAATGTGTTTCTTTTAAAATCATCACTCTAAATGTTGTTCCTTTATCCACAATTTGGAAAAAATAAAGTAAGAAACATGTAATTACATTCTCAGATAATCCTGATGTGCTTTGGGTTTCGGGATATAAATTAAATTAAAATTAAAATTAAAAATGACAGCAACAAAAAAAATGATAAAATCTAATATAATTCTAGATTTAGAAGGTATCTAAAATTTTTAATTGCAGTGCTCAGATTTATGAAGTTAAAGGGTAAATAGCAATGAGTTCAGGCCTATAATTTATATTCAATGAAGTTTGTGAAAAATTCTATAAAGTTATATCTTATTTAGTATATGAACAGGTATTTTATTAAAATGGTCTTGTTGGCACAATAAGCCATAAATTACTACTCTGTATATAAACCCAAATATTGATAAAGTAGTAGATAGAAAATTTTTAAGTAATGAAATATTATATTAATGTAATTCAATATATTATATTAATGCAATTTAAGTAATGGAATATGAAAAAATACTATATAAAATGTCAAAAATATTTCAACTATTTTTAATAAGTTAGTTTATCACCAGGTAATAAACTTTATGGAGTAGATATTTATTTACTTAATTCAGATAGAAGACTGGAAAGTAAATAAAATTTTAAAGGATATATGACAAGGGTATAAGCTAAGTATGGGGATATCACATGACATGATTCTTATTCTCTCTTCTTACAGACATTAATTCTGGGCTACTCCAACAGACAACTCTCCAGTGACCACCCTAAAATCTTCTTAGTCAAGTAAAAATAAATTTATTAGACTTAATGCAGTAAGAGGGAATACCAGAATGACTGTGTCATGTACTATATCAAAATGAATAAACTAGGGAAGATGATTAAAGGGTCTTAAAGCTTGATGTGGGTGAAAGGCAGATCTTGCAAGGTAAGGACCTACCTGTGATGGGGTCGAATTATAAAAAATACTGTAGCTCTTCATTGGTAGGCACAGTGAGATGAGGGTCTTGAAACATACACTAATGAGCAAACTGTTAATAAATTCTTTATAATAAAATCTTTGTAGAAAATTGTTTTAGTTCACAGTCTTATATTAAAGGAATAAATGTTTTTGGAGAAAGTATTTAAATTATTTTTGTTTGGTTTTACATTGTTCACCATGAAGATATGAAAGTATACCTGGTGTACTATTATTTAACACAGGCACAGAAAGTATTTCTGATCACATTATTGTTAGTTTTTTATTATTTAACAGCTTTATGGAAATTTAAATCACATAAAATTATTTCATTTAATGTATTCTGTTCAGTAATTTGTTGGTATAGTCATAGCATGATGTGGTCATCAGTACAATTTAATTTTAGACCATTGTATTCACCTCCAAAAGAAACTAACTAACGCCTTGGGGTAAGGTTCTTCCCCATTCCCACTCCTCTGATGTATCATGCTTGTGAACTTTTGAACCCCTTTAAGAATCACATTTTTTTGTTCCTTATGTTGGGAAATTACTTGTTGCATCTTTGGATGACTCAGAGGTTATATAATAGTGTTTGAGACCACACATTTGAGCAATGAAGCACAGAAACATACTAAGAGGAAGGCTACCATTAAAGTGTGTCATCCATTTCTAAGCCAGGTGCCACAAGTGAACTAATTAAATTAAGAACAGACCACCCCGCACTTCCCCAATATAAAGAGGATGGGTAAAATATAGGGCTATTGACCAAATTACTGTTTTACTGTTCCTTTCTAGTTTTTCACTTATTTTTAGTAATAGGAACACTAGAAAAGTATAGAGTAGTTTAAATACAAAATTTCCCTTCTAAGACAGCATATATTGCACATTGAGTGGCCAATATTATATTGAAAGATACTCTATTTTAAATTGCCTCCCTTCCAAATTCATAAAACACTCAGAAAAAAGTTTTATGGTTTTCATAACTACGTTGTTAGTACTCATGTCATTTTATGTAACACATTCTCCTAATTGTTTATGCTGTTTGTAAAGCATAAAAATTTGAAGATCCAAGACAAAAGGCAAAAAACAATTCCCATTAAACCATTACAGTTATTGCAAATAAACTGGATGGCCAGTTTTCTATAGTAATTGAACTAAATGATCTTAGACTATCTCTTTTCCAAAGATAGAAACATGAAGATCCAAAATATACCCTAGATTGTATCAGGAACTACTCAGATAATAAGTATCTACCCCTATCTAATTTGTGGAGTGTACCTAATAGATTTTTGTACTGAAAAATAAGTACTGTCATAATTGATGATTAAAACAACCTTATGCAATTATTGAGTAGTGTTGTACTATTTTGCAACAACTCATCAAAAGCACATTCCAGTGTCAGGTTGATGAAATAAATAGAAGAGATACAATTGGTTAGACCTTAAACCAAAAGAGTTTGGGACTGAGCCTGGAGAGTGAGCCTTTTTTATATGATCTGTAAAATTGAGAAAGCCTCTGAATATACTCCATTTGTTCTCCAGCTCAATTTCTGTGGAGGCTTGATTATAATGGCTAGTGACAACAACAACAAAAAACTATAGCATTTTTATGTAGAAACTATAGTCTTTATTTCTATGTATGTGGTGTTAAAGAGCTTTAGACTTGTGTATATCTGGACTGTTGTTTTGTTTTCTATCTAAAAAATAGCTAGTGCTGAGTCTAATCACCAAGGAAACGAACTGATTACAATAAGCAATTGGTATTGTAATCAGATACCAATCTAAGAAAACTGTATGGTTCTGGAAAGAATGTAAGCACAAACTCAATAATTGGTTTGACTGCATATTTTAGTGAAATTATAAGCAAATTGAAGTCAGGTATGTAACTCATACCAAGGTGTGACTAAGGGTACAAAAAGCAATTTAAGAACAGAATTTTTTTAGCTAGTATAGTTAAAAAGTAACAAATGTCTGTTAACGTGCCCAAACTATGAACCATCAAAGAAAAAAAAAGATGAATTTTAAAAAGCTAGAAAAGTGCTAGCTGATATGCCTCAGCAGGTTGAGTGCTGGCTTGCAAACCAAAAGGTAGTGGGTTCAATTCCTGTTCACTGCACATGCACGGGTTGCAGGCCAGGTCCCCAGGTGGGGGTGTGTGAGAGGCAACAGATTGGTATTTATCTCACACACTGATATTTCTCTCCCTCTCTTTCTCACTCCCTTCCCCTCTCCCTAAAAAAGGTAAATAAATAAAGTCTAGTTAAAACTAACAAAAATAAATTTTATGTTTTCTTTCTCAAAATTGCTGCAGTTATTTGGGGTCATTTATGGTTCCATATAAATTTTTGAATTGTTTGTTATATCTGTGAAATATGTCATTGGTATTTTAATAGGCATTGCATTGAATCTGTACATTGCTTTGGGTAGTATGGACATTTTGATGATGTTAATTCTTCTGATCCATGAACAAAGTATATGCTTCCATTTATCTCTACCTTCCATAATTTCTTTCTTCAGTGTCATGTAGTTTTCTGAGTATAGGTCTTTTAATTTCTTGGTAAGGTTTATTCCTAGTTACTTTTTTTGTTGTTGTTGCTATAGTGCATGGGATTTTTTTTCCTGATTTCTGATTCTGATATATCATTGTTGGTGTACAAAAATGCCTATGATTCCTGAATATTAACTTTTTATCCTGCTGTTTTGCCAAATTCAGTTAGGTCCAGTAGTTTTTTGGTGAAGTCTATGGAACTTTCAGTGTACACAATCATATCATCTGCAAATAATGAGAGTTTTGCTTCCTCCTTTCCTACTTGGGTGCCTTTTTTTCTCTTCCTTGTCTGATCACTGTGACTAGGATCTCCAATACTACATTGAATAGAAGTGGTGAAAGCGGAATTCGTTCCTTATCTTAGTGGGAAAGATTTTAGTTTTTGCCCATTGAATATGATGTTGACTATAGGTTTCTCCTATATGGTCAATATTATGTTGAGATATGCTCCCTCTACTCCCACTTTGCTGAGTGTTTTTATCATAAATGGGTGCTGTACTTGGTCAAATGCTTTTTCTGCATCTATTGAAACAATCATGTGATTTTTGTCTTTCCTTTTGTTTATGTGATGTATTATGTTTATTCATTTGTGAATATTGTACCATCCCTGCATCCCTGGGAGGAATCCCAGTTGATCACGGTGGATTCTCTTTTTAATGTGTTGCTGGATGTGGTTTGCCAATATTATGTTGAGGATTTTAGCATCTATGTTCATCAGAGATATTAGCCTGTAGTTTTCTTTCCTTGTGGTATCTTCATCTGCTTTTGGGATTAGGATGATGCTGGCTTCATAAAAAGAGGTTGTGAGTTTTCCTCATTTTGGGTTTTTTGGAATAGTCTGAGAAGGACAGGGGTTAGCTCTTCCTTAAATGTTTTGTAGAATTATCCTGTGAAACCATCCGTCCAGAGTTTTTGTGTGCCAGGAGTTTTTTGATTACTGCTTCGATTTCCCCAGCTGTTATCAGTCTGTTCAGGCTTTCTGCTTCTTCTTCATTCAGTTTTGGAAGATTGTAGTTTTCCAGGAATTTGTCCATTTCACCCAGGTTTTCAAATTTCTTGGCATATAGTTACTTGTAGTAAATTCTTACAGTCGTCTGTATTTCTGTGGTATCAGTTGTGATCTCCTTTCATTTCTGATTTTGTTTGAGTCTTCTCCCTTTTTGTCTTGATGAGTCTGTTTAAAGGCTTGTTGATTTTGTTTATCTTTTCAAACAGCTCGTGGATTTATTGATCCTTTGAATTGTTCTCTTAGTCCCTATGTCATTTAATTATGCTCTAAAATTGGTTATTTCCTTCCTTCTGCTTGCTCTGGGCTTTGTCTGTTGTTGTTCCTCCAGTTTTTGTAGATGTTGTGTTAGGTTGTTTTTTTGAAATGTTTCTTTTTCAGGTAGGCCTGTGAACGTCCCTCTCAGAACTGTCTTTGCTGTGTGCCCTAAGTTTTGGACAGTTGTGTATTCATTTTCATTTGTTTCCAGAAAGCTTTTGATTTCTTGCTTGATCTCATTATTAACCCATTCATTGTTTAATGGCATGCTATTCAGTCTCCAAGAGTTTGAGTGTTTTTGAGTTTTTTCCTTGAGGTTGGTTTCTAGTTTCAGGCTTTGTGGTCTGAGAAAATGCTTGATATGATTTCAATATTCTTGAATTTGTCGATGTTTGTTTTGTGTCCTATCATGTGGTCTATCTTTGAAAATGTTCCATGTGCATTCAGAAAGAATGTGTAGTTTGCTTCTTTGGGATGAAAGTTTTATATATATATATATATATATATATATATATCAGTTATATCAGTGATATATATATATCAGTTAAGTCCATTTGATCTAGGACATTGCTCAATGCCACAATATCCTTGTCGATATTTTGTTTAGAAGATCTATCCATTTTTGACAGTGGGGTGTTAAAATCCCCTAGTATAAGTGTGTTGCTGTCTATATCTTTCTTAAAGTCCTCCCAGGTTTTCCTTATATATTTGGGTGCTCTTATGTTGGGTGCATATATATTTATAATGTTTATATCTTCCTGATGGATTCTTCCCTTGAGTATTATGAGAATATTTTTATTAACTAAAATAGTCTGAAGTTTTTTGTTACTATCAAGGAGGTAAGAGTGAAAGTATTTCCAAAACACATTTGACCATAAATATTACAGATCATGGATAATCCTAAGGGATATGTAGTAAATGGAAAACACGAAGAAAACAGTTCTGCAGTTTAATCTATGATACCTTGTCCTCACTCTACCCACCATTCAAGGCCAGCTCAAAATCTCCATGAAGTATTTTTCAGATAATTCTTTTCTATGTTGACCCCTTCCTCCTCTGACCTAATCTTACCATTATCATTTGGTTCATTTTTCCCTTGTAATAGTCTTGAAATATTTCACATGAGTTCCACTTCCTGCAAGATCCTTGAGACTATCTCATTATTTAAGATGGTGCTCACTAATGTGGATACCCCTCACACACATTCTACCCTCATTCTCACTGTCTTCTAGATTCCTTTATTTGGAATTCCCTGTCTCCACACTTACTCCCTGTTTCCATCTTTCACCCTTCCATTTCCAGATGTCCAGATTTTAATCATTCTTCAATGTCCAGCAGAAATGCCCTTGGTATGTAAAAGCTCCTCCCCTCTCCAGAATCTCTAATTGTGAATAAACTATCTCTATCTATGAAGTGGCATGACTGTTTCTTCTGTTCTTAGGCACATCTCATTGCACCAATTTATTTTCTGTTAGATGAACAGAAACTCTAATTAGACGTACTTGAAATATGTATTGAGAGAAAACGATTGGGCTAACTGCTGTGATTTTGCTTTGCTCTGGGCAGAGTCTAAGCTGGTCTCAAATAGACTATGTATTTTCAGGGTCTGTACAGGTAATTGAGTATGGCTAAGGGGACAAGCCTGGGAGAGAGGACAAGTGACTAATCGAGAAAATGTAAATTGTCTTATATACATTTTCCAGGTAACATTCTCTCCATCTTCTCAGCAAAACTTGAGTAAAACTCACATTAATCGATATTACATTTGCAATTTGATGTGCAATAGGGGGGAAAGGAATATAGCAAAGTACTGAATCAATTCCCAAGGTTAGTATAGGACCAAAACAGCCTGCTGGTAACATCAAGATTGTATATAATAATTTTTTATCATCTGTGTATAAATGTCAAGTACTAGAAAGAAAAATTTCACATCAAAAGAAATTTTGACTTCTTCATACCTTTAGCATTTTGTTTTAGAAATGACATATCTAATATTTATTTAATACTGAGTGTATTCTATGTACCATTCTGAATATATTGCATGGCTTAGCCCACCTAATTCTATGAGGTTGGAAACAACATTTCCTCATTTTACACAATAATAAACCAAAGCCATGAATCACCCAAGGTTACTTATCTAGTCAGGAAATGGTGGAGCAGGGGTAAGGACCCAAGCACCTAGATATGAGTCTAGGCAGTACTTAGGTACTACCTAGTACCTAGGTAGTCTAGGTAGTACTAGGTACTAGGTAGTACCACTAGGTAGTACTAAGTCCCGTAACAGGTTATCAGTTGCTAGACAACTAAATTTTAGTTTTTATATTTTGAGGTAAAATCATAGAGAAAAATGAGAACTTTTTTCCCCAAAATACTTTCATATCAGAAAACAGAGTATTAGACTGGAAAGGACCGTGGGTCAGAATCAGGATCCTTATATTTATCTTTTGTGTTGGAATTTTAAAGTCAACCTCAGCAAATGGACCACATTCACACTCAAGTTGTAACAAGCAAGAGGACATAATAAACATTAAAAATGGGTTAATAATTTAGTTCAGCCTAAATAAGAGGACTAGAAGAAATTCAAGGATTCGGGAATATTGGCTGTACCAACCTGAACATCAATGATTATTCCACTTTGTGATGCACTAAGAAACAGTGAGTGGTAAAACGCTGAGGTGCTGGTGATAGCTGTGAATTATCACCTTTCTTTTTCAGTTGTCATCTACTTAAATATTTCTGAGAAATAAAATATTAGAGCAGCATGAATACAAAAGAAAAAACATAGAAAACAATCCAAGAATGGGATTAATCAAATAGAAAAGAAAGCAAATAGCTGACAGGAAAAAAGAGAGAGAGAGAGAGAAAAGATTTGGTTTAAGTCTGCAGGACCAAAATTAATTAAAAAGAATATAGCTCAACTGAAAACAAAAGCCTGCTGTTTTCCCTGACTGAATGATTTAGTCAATAAAAGGCATTAGAAAAGAACATGAAAAAGAAATATTATTTGGGTCTGCTTTGATATGCTTTTAAAAGTGAAAATATAGTTTATTAACAAGCAAAAAAATCAAGTCTTAAAATCATAGAATCATATAACCATGGAAATAATAGACTCCAAGAAAATTTAAAACTTATAAAACCCTCTTTTCTAGATTTATATCTCTCGGTCTTCTAATATTTTTCCAGACTTTCAAGATCGTCAATCATTCATTTCCAAATGGACTCTGAATGAGCCTTTGACCACCCGCCCACCCCTTTTCTGCCCAAGAAATTTAGACAGAGAATCTGCTTTGGGAAGAAGGTGGTAGGATGCACCGTAGCCTAATTTGAATGAAGCATGCTAGTACAAGGGGGCTTCAGGCGGTGCCTGCTACCTAGATATCCTCTGTGTCCCACTGTTTGAGTCACCTGGCAAGGAATATCCTGTCCTACGTATTCTGCTCTTCCTCAACTACATGTAAATTGTCCATTCTCACTTCTGGAATCTAATACTCCATTTCCTCCTTTTCTCCTTTGTTCAAAATATCTTGTATAGCCAAGGTTGCCTCACAGTCTTTGGAATAGTCATGATTTATCATGTCTATGTAAATTATCTGTGTACATGCATTAAACTTTGATTTTCTCCTGAAAAAAAAAAGATAATTTCTATTTCCTTAATGTAACGCCAAACTATAACAACTATTTTCAAAACATGTTTTCCATAAAATTCAGAGCCACAAATTCAGAGAAGTGGCTGTCTTTAGAGCATTCAAAACTGATCCACAAAAGAAAATAATTGACAGAAAATATTAATTATTGATGACGATATTTTTTCTTTCATCTTCTTGAAATCGAGTAATAGAAAAGCCTTGTTAAGCACTGACTTATCTAATATGACATGAAACACTGATGTGGGAAGAATACAGGCTGGAGGTAATGAAGCAATGTAATTAATGATCAGCTTTAACCACAAAGAATCTACAAAGTAACTGGACTTCTAGGGCAATCCTCTTTAACTGGAGAGCTCTGCCTTGTTGGGAGAATAAGGGGAGCTAGTTAGTTTTTATCCAACCATGTGTTTGTGGCTGCTAAATCCATGGTAGAAGGCAGGCAGACCTCGCCCTATAATAGGCCTCTGCAGGCTGTAGTGCTGGGAGAAACCAATGACCTATTGTTGATGTTATACAATCTGTCTCTTCTACCCAATCTGATCACAAACCATATTTCTGTCTACATTATGTAGCCGTGGCCTCCCACGTGGTTTAAAAATCTGGAAGCTGGTTTCTATCCCATTACAGTAACCATATCTCTATTGATGTCCTCTGTTCAGTTTGGATGCATAAAAACAAAACTCAATTTGCCCATAGCAACATAGATTTGCCCTTATTGGAAATCTAGCCTTTCTAGCCCTGAGGCTTCACACAAAAATGTCTCAGTCACTGTTTTAGTCAAATGGGAAAATTACTCCCCCAGCCTCAGTGATGACAAAAGGAGTCCTCTTTGACCAGTCAATAAAATCAATACTTCAAATGGACCTTGGGAGCTTGTTTGGAGGTTCTAGCAGGAGAGTGCAGCTACTCGTACACCCCTTGACTAAAGAAAGGTCCTCTCCTCCAGTTGGGGAGGTCGCCCTCTCAACTGAGCACGCAACTTCAGGAGGGATGCACATAGATGACTGAGGGAGGAAGGGGACACCTGCCTAGCCAGCCAGATCAGCCAAATCAACCCTGGCGATCAGTGGGGTGACAGATGTCAAAGCCAGTTCGCTCTCACATCTAATAACGTCAATACTTCAGACAAGGATTAGCAGCCAAGCATCACCCTTCATGAGAAGTATTTCATGAGAAGCCACCTGCCTGGTATACATTAAAAATACATATTCCTGGGCCTGACACCAAACCTACTGTATCTAAATTGGTATATAATCAGCTTGTTGGAATTCACTGGCCAACTGAACAATTTTGCATTTGTACTTCAACTATAAGTAGGACACTGAATATTGCATGGAGGAAAAAAATTGTGTTCTGTGAACTGAAAGAATTAAATTATACCCACGGAAGCATAAAAGAATAGCACCTAGCTGCACAGGCAATGTTATTGAACACTCAAAGACATTAATTTAACAAAATGGAGAATGTATATCCTGAAGGTAATGACAGGTAAAATGATGGTCTACCTGTTACTAAGCAATGTTAGTTAGGTTGCATGCTAATCTCTACGATCACCCTATCATTATGTTGAACAAGTTTATGGATATAAAAAAAGATATCGAAGGCTTGCCATCCAGTTTATCAGGCTTCCTGAGCCCAATGCTAAACTTGAAGCTGAAGCCAGATCTCATATTTTGGCTAAAAACATCAAGGTTAACATTTGGTGCTCTCTGGAAAATTTATTCAGCTTCCCTCATATCAACACTAGGGGTATTATAATGAAACAGGCCAGGTAATAATTAATTAATTAAAAATTAGCAGTAGATTGTTATAAGAGGTAAATTTAACATATGGGGCAGTAGAAGAGAAAATATTTGTGGTTGAGAAACATATTTTGGGTTGGGAGGGGTAATGGAAACTCTAAGAAAAGAACGACGTAAAGGAAGGGCTAAAACCTCAAGAAGCCAGAGAGTACTGTATAAAGAAGGTTACAGACTCTAAATTTTTCAAAATATCTTCATGCAGAACAAAATGAGGGTAGTGTTCTCCATCCAGAAGCTGAGGGACTTCACTTCTATTCCTTATACATCCCTTTCATGAATTCTCTTGTGTATATTAGTAAAATCCAACTCAAGGTCCAAACTCTTCCATTCGCCCCCTTTCTAGAAATTGCTTTGAAACAAGTAGTCAAGGAGATTCTCCTACTCAAAATAAGCTTTTAGTATAATAATGAATAAATGTTTATATTCTACAAAGAAGAACAATGAGTAAAGAAGTAGAAATATAAATTTTAAGAGGGATTAAAATATATATTATTCAAAACAGGAAGAGTCACTATAAATAAGTCATTATGTCTAAAAAAATACAGATAAACATTTGAAAAGTCAGGGATGCATATTATTAATTCAGAGCTTTTTAACTTTTAAAACACTTGACATGTAGTATTTATTATTATTATTGAGAAAAACTATAATTTTTTTCATTTTCCTTATGACTCCCAGAGATATATAAATCCATAAACTTTTACTTATATGAGGAGGGACCCAAAAAATGAAATTTATTTATAAAAAAATATGTATTTATCCTACATGTTTAAACTTTAATCACAAAATACTCTCCATTTGATGTAATGCCCCTATTGAGATGTTTTTTCCTTGCTCAAAACAGTTTTATAACTCATTGACTTTGACGCCTTTTAGTGATTCTGCCATTTTTTTGTTTCACCTCTTCTTCATTGGCAAAATGTCTCCCTCTGAGGTCTTTTTTCATCTAAGGAAACAAGAAATAGTTGCTTGGGTGAGATCAAGTGAATAGGGAGAGTGGGACACGGGGGTCATGCTTTTTTGGTCAAAAACTACTGAACACTAACCATGGTGTGGGCATCATAAAATGGGCAAATGCATTGAGAAAGTATTCAAAAAAATTCACGGAAGCCGAATGCAGCCTCTCACAACAATGCCAGCTGGTACACTGATGTAGATGGGTTCCTAGAACCCTCACCTAGTAGGAGAGCCTATATTACAAGGGGCCCACCCTCCAGGAGATAGTTCCAGTTTTTTGGGTCCCCCCTTGTATATTTACTAGGTTTCACGTATACATTCTAAGGACTATCATAAAATTTTGAGAGGGGTGAAGGTGTGAGAAGGTGGAGGGTTCTCATCCTAGAACGAATCAAACCACATTTTTAGCCTGTAATCCTGTTGGTATATTTACTGTGCACCATGAAATTTTTAAAGATTTCATTGTTCACTTAGTTTTAGTTTCTTCATTTTTAAAGAAGATTTATTTATTTATTTATTTATTTCTAAGGGAGAGGGGAAGAGGGACAAAGAGAGGTAGAAACATAGATGTAAGAGATGAACATCAATCAGTTGCTTCTGATACGAACAAACCCGGACCAGGGACCGAACCCAGGGACAGAACTCGCAACCCGGGCCTGTGCCCTAAGCAGGATCAAACCAGCACCTTTTCCCTTTGTGGGGCCATGACTAGTTAACTAAGCCACACCAGTCAGGGCTTAAATTCTTCATTTTAACTTCTAGGATAAAGCTTCCGTGTACTGAAACCAGAGGTTCCCTTCTTCACTTTGTGTGTTTTCAGTGGTTTCTAAAATATGGAGACAAATAAATCTCATAATGTTTTGATGCAGTTATATTTTGTTACCCACAGGTTTCTGGTCCATGGTGAAAAGCAATCTTGCATTGGGGTGCAAGCATTGAAGAAAATGATTAAGATAATTTTATCATGCAAAGACTTAGGAAACAAAATTGAAAATGTAGGGGGAAAAAGAAACATTAGCAGAGGCCCTGAAGCAAGGCAGAATTTAGCATATTTAACAAAAAGGGATTAGTGGGACTGGGGTAAAATCAGGGAGATAAAAGGTTGCAAGTCAGCGGTTGCATCTCTTGATTCAGGGTCCATATCTTTCTTGCAGGGCAATGAACAGGTTAATAGAAAGCCAAAGCCTGATTTACACATTAGGCCGTCAATCCTTATACTGTTTCTGGACTTGACTAAAAGCAGACAAGAGCAGAATAAAGGAGACCAGTAGGGTTTTCTTTCTGTTTTTTTTTTTTTACTCTAATTCTTTCCCCAACCCCAACACACACACAAACACAAAAAATAGAGCAACTAGAGTAGCAAAACAAACAAATAGGCAATATCAATAAAAATGTAAGTGACAAAAATAAATTATGTGACAAGATAGTTTATAAGCAGGTGAGAAACAACCAGCCAACTTGTCCAGAACCATCTTCAGGAATTTCTCCTTTTTTTCTTCCACAGGTTACCTCAGTAAATACCACAGTTAAATATTTACCAGTGATCCTACAGAGTTAACAAGACATGATGGGCATAGGATGTGCAGAAGAACTTTCTGCGAAACAGTATTTGAACAGATCCTAAAATTGTCCCAGAAAACTACCTGAGTGGATTGCAGCCAAGTAGACTCAGATGGGGAAACTCATCCTTAAATGTGTTCTTTGGTTTCAGCTGCATGATTTGAAAGCTCATACCCTAATGGTTTGGAAAAAATGAGTAAAGGGCCAGAAACTGGGGAAATTTCAAAGGGAGGTATCTGCCAAAGAGAGAGAGAAGCTCTCAGGAATGTGGTGAAGGAGAAGGGAACTTTACTTTTATTTAAGTTTTCCTTTCTTTTGATTACTTCCCTACAAATACTTCTTACTTGCTGTATCACATAAAGCAAATTTATCTGACAAACACATTAATGTGGAACATATTTAAAAAGCCCCAACACTGAGAAAAAATTAACAGTGAAATTTCTGGCATCTCTGTAAATATTATTTTTGAATTAAGTATTATGTCTGACATTATGAAACTGACTAAATATAAAACCCCTCTGGAAGGGAAGTGAACTTCTACATATAGTAAGAAGAGAGGAAAACAAAATTTTAGCATCTGGGACTTTTCAGTGAAAAGTTTTGTATGTTCTACAACGATACTAGGCAGTTAGAGGAGTGATTCAGAATGACTCTGGCTGTAAATGACCTGCTTAGAGTTCTGGGTCTGCTGTCTATTCCTGTGGTACTGAATCTCTCTGATTATCACTTTTGTTATCAGTAACATCAGCACAATTATAGGATATACCTTATAGTCACTTATGAGGGTTACATGAGGTCACGCTGGTGTAGGACTTAGAATGGTGATATATAGGTAATGGTTGAGATATCAAATGAGTGACGTGGTGTTGGTTAATAGGACTGGATTGAATTTCAGTACCTCAGCAAAGAATATTAAGGGTTTTTTTATTTTTGTTTTTTTTTTGTTTTTTTTTTTTACTTCAATACAAACCCAATTATCTCAAATAGTGTTATCAACAAGATGGTGGCATAAGTAAACACAACTCAACTTCTCACACAACAACATCAAAATTACAACTAACCTACAAAACAACCATTGTTCAGACCTGCCATAAATTGAGCTAAATGGAAGTCCTACAACTACAGAATTATAGAAGAAACAACACCAAGGGTGGTAGGGGGGCAGAAACGCAGAATGGGCTGGTCCCACACCCACAGGGAGGCTACCAAAAATGAAGAGACAAAGAACTATGGCCCGAATGAAAAAAACAGAACAGAACTTCAGAAATAGAAATAGACAAAATGGAGACAGGCTATCCACTAGATGTAGAGTTCAAACCACTGGTCATAAGGATGCTCAGTGAACTTAGGGGAAGAGTGTATGAACTCAGAGAGAACTTCAATAGCATAAAGAAGGACATGGAAACCATAAAAAAAGAGCCAGTCAGAAATGAAGGAAACACTAATATGAAGAACAATTTACAGGGAATCAACAGTAGAATGGATGAAGCCAAGAATCAAATAAGCGATTTGGAATATAAAGAAGCAAAAAATAGCCAATCAGAAAAGCAAAAAGAAAAAAGAAACCAAAAAAACAAGAATAGTGTAAGGAGCCTTTGGTACAACTTTAGTCATGCCAACATTTGCATCATGAGAGTGCCAGAAGAAGGAGAGAGAGAGCAAGAAGCTGAAAACCTGTTTGAAAAAACAATGACAGAAAACTTCCCTAATTTGAGGAAGGATATAGACATACAAGTCTAGGAAGTGCAGAGTTCCAAACAAGATAATCCCAAAGAGGCCCACACAGAGATACATCATAATGACAATGCCAAAGGTCAAAGACAAAGATAGAATCTTAAAAGCAGCAAAAGAAAAGAAGTTAGTTACCTACAGGGGAACACCCATAAGACTGTCAACTGATTTCTCAAAAGAAACTTTGAAGGCTAGAGGGGATGGGCAACAAATATTCAAAGTGATGAAACACAAGGACCTATAATCAAGATTATTCTACCCTGCAAAGTTATCATTTAGAATTGAAGGGCAGATAAAGAGCTTCCCAGACAAGTAAAAGCTAAAGGCATTCATCACCACCAAACCAGTATTATATGAAATGTTAAAGGATCTTCTTTAGGAAGAAGATAAAAAATATGAACAATAAAATGGCAATAAATACATATTTATCTATAATTGAATCTAAAAAAATAAATGAATAAGCAGAATAGAGATAAAATCATAGATGCAGAGAACATTTTGATGGATGCCAGATGGGAGGTAGGCGAGGGGGATGAGCAAGGTAGGAAAAGGATTAAGAAATACAAATTGGTTGTTACAGAACAGTCATGGGGATGTAAAATGCAGCATAGGTGATAGAGTAGCCAAAGAATACATATGCATGACCCATGGACATGAACATTAGTGTGGGGATTGCCCGAGGAAGTGGGGAGGGGTTTGCGTGGAGGGAGACAAAGGGGAAAAAATTGGGACAACTTTAACAGCATAAACAATAAAATATAATTTAAATTTTTTAAATATATAATAAATAAATAAATTTTAAAAATAAAACCAATTATCTCAAACATTTTATCTCAGCCATGATTTTCCTAATGAAACTACTAATAACCATAAAGGAATTTTGCTCATAACACTACTAAATATTTAGAAAACAGTGGAATAATAATCAGGAGGCCAGAGGTTTTTTTCCAAGCACTGCACTAATCATCTGTGCTCAGATACCTTATCTGTAAAATAGAAACAAATAATTTTGATCATCAACTCCCTGTAAGACCACCAGAATAATTTGATAATCAAATAAAGTTGGGTTTCTGATCTACTGTAATAAATGGCAGCATTACTCAGACTAAGTCTTAGTAGATTTTAAAAGGGATTGCAGTAAGGGACAGATATTTATGGGTTTGAGGACCAGCCTTGAGCAATTTAAGTGGGCCTTTTGATGGGTAAATTTAATGAAATTTGGCAAAAAATAATGTTATAATAGTTTAAGACTGGTTAACTCACTGAAGTGAGGCTCTTGAAAAGAATCTTAATAAGCAAACCGCTTCTTGATAAGCAAGCATTTTCCCTACCAGAGCCATCTTTTGTCCTGAGAAGGAGGCTATTTGCCCAGATGAACAACCACTGTTCTCAGAAGAGGACGGTCTATTACTTGTATAAATTGTTTTTTAGCAAGTTCTTGAAGCAAACAAGACATTTACTGGTTTACTCTTTTATCTTCTCTAGGCAAGAATTCCCTGAAACGAACAATAAAGTCACATTGATGAAGAAGGCATCCTTAGTCGTTAGTCTCATAGGCAAGCTGTATAGATGCAGACAGTCTCAATTCTCACTTTTTAAAAAGGAAAATGACTTTAGAAAGCAGAACAATATAAAAAATAATAAAACCACGTAGCGGAATGAGACTTTACAAATTACCTCATTCACATCAATCTTCTCAATCCCCAACTGATGGTGAAGAAGATGAAACTCAGAGAAAAAGCAAATGATTTCCCCACACTCTGCCTCTGAGGTGAAAGTCTTGTAATCCCTATGTCAAGACTCTACAGGTGGGTGCCCGACCTCATTATCTAATCAAAGGATAGTATCTGAATCCGAGCTCACCACACAATGCTGCTTTTAAAGTTTCATCTCCCCCTATCTTCCATCCAGAGACAAGCTTCAAAGTTTACCTACACAAAGTTCAAATTTACCTAGAAGACAGGGGACCAAAAGTAAGTGAAAATGCACACCTGTGAGCAAGAGGGGCCACATGCACACACAAAAACAAACACACCAATTCAAAAAATATCCCAGTACTCGAGAGATTTACATTAGTATACTTTGCTTTCGAATTAAACTAATAAGGCAATATTCTCAGAGGTTTCATTATTTCCTAACCAACTACAGAGCTGATCAATATGCAAAAGTGCTATATTTAAGGAATCCCCTTTAGCCCCAAATTGCCTATCTCCCCTCCAAAAAAGAAAACAAACAAACAAACAAAAAAAACCCCCAAAAACAAAAACAAAAAATCCCAACAACAAAAAAGCAATTTGCACTTTGGCAGATTGTTTTATAAAACTACTATAGCAACTAAAAATTCAAGCCACTAAATTATACATAATAACCTAACAGTTACGTTGCCATCTTGACGATCATTAAGCTGCTTATAAATAAGCATCTGCTTTTAAGTGTATATTTAAGGAAACCCCAGCTTTTCTTACATAATTCTGTTATTTAATTAGACCAGAAATGCACTAGATTCTAACCAGTTCTTCCTTAGACTTTCACTTTAGACTCTAACTGTGAATATTCCTTTTTTGTGGTGTTTTTATTTCCTTTTTAAACTTCGAGTGGTTGATCAGGAAGTATTGAGCAAGAACCATCCATGTATTCTCCAAGAAGGTCACATCCTGGTAGGCGGCCGTGGCATTCTAGAGTCAGTTGGTACATTGCAGTTTTTAAAAACTATTAGCCCTGTGATCTTGGTAGTTACTCTCTGTTCCTTAGTTTCTTCATTTGTAAAATAAAGCTTCTGTCAACATTTTACGTGAAAAAGAGCACTTAAATGCCAAATAAATATAAATTATTATTCTTATACATAAAAGCTTTTGTAGCAAAATACCAATAATTCTTTGGAAAGCAGGATTTCCCAGTTATGTAGAATATTATATTGGAGTACTATAAGTTTCTGTCTTTTTTTTTTTTGAAGACTCCACAACTGTTTCCTACAATCACCTGCTTATGATTCCCCACTCATAAATAAAGCATTGACATGTATTACTAAAACATATTCTTTCGGTAGTTATGGATTGAGCACAATATCTATTTTCTTGACTTCTACATATGCTTTATTAATGGTCTTCTTTAATGTTCAAAGTGCTATTATCACGGGGCACGCAGCTCTGACACCACCCACATCGGCAGACGCAGCATACAGGGACTCACATTTTAATGAGCGTTTGGGTAAGGATGAGGTCTCTAGCTTCACTGTCAACTAAGGCAGTCTGAACTTTTCATCCAAGCATTCTCAGGTAATTTATGTCGATTACATCCTGCATATGATTTCAACATAACATACTATAAGAGCAAATAAGAACAACAGCTATAAAAGAATTTGTTTATAAAAGCAGCTAGTCCATTTTGGGTTCTTTCTATGGCACATTTTAGCCTGAGTACTTGTGCACTCACACACACATTTTCTCAGATACAGCATTCCACCTACACTTGCATGAAAAATTAAGGCTTTCCTATTAGAAACCTTTATTTTAAGGCAGAAGAGACTATAACACCTTTAAAAATGATTTAAAGTCTGTCATAATCTCCTATTCCCTTACCATCCTTCAACTTTCTTGATATGACTGTAGACACACATTTTAAAACACCCATCAGCACAGCTAGACCATGGATTTCAGAAAGGCCAAGTTAAAAGCAAATAGAATAAATGCCATCTCATAGTAGAATTATGAAAGGTCACGGAAAAAGGGTTTCTCTCACCTGAGTTTGATATTCCATTGTGCCTGAAATTCCAACCACCAGAGCTCCATTCTTTGAATTTCCAGATAAAGCTGTCACTTGGCCACCCACCCCCTTACAATAGAAATCAAGAGAAGAGGCAAAACAGATTAAAAGAAGGGGTTTACCAAAAACAAGATGAAGGAAAAGGACAAAGGGAGGGAGGAGCTTGATGCATCAAGTGAGGACACTCCAATGAAGAATATGGCTCCTGGAACTGCTGTGGGGCCTGGTTTCCATAGGTCAGGGTTCTTCACGCAGGCGCAGAGCAGATTTCTTTGATTTTTCGTGTTCCTTTCTGAGCTGGTATCCACGGCACAGAGTGGATCCATTTTGGGGAATACGCGAAGACAAAGTTTAAACTTATCTAGTAGAGGCTTTAAAAAAATAACTGAAGAACACTGTCATTACTTTAAAAGAGGTTCAGCCTGTCTTGAAATCATTTAAAATATCTAGACCTCCTTAATTGGTAACATGTGGTATCACTTTTAATCATTATGTTCTCGGTGAGGGTGGAGGACAAGTATAAAAAGTTATTTTACAACCTTAGAGCAAGCACAGATGCAACAGTATATAAAGGGAAATTTAAAAGGTAACTGCTTGCCAAGGTCAAAGTAAGGCATATGGGTATTTACTTAGGAAGAGCAGTTCTTGGGAGTACCCAGAATGGCACATGCTTGGAATCTAAAATGTGTGTGTGGAATAGCGTCCCCCAAAACCAGGTTATTTAAAGGATAAATGTGTGGCCACAGATCCATCTTGCCAACTAAATCATTTGCCTTTCTGTGTAAATAATCTGTGTAATTCCTTTCAAAACATAGCAATAATATATGAATCCCCCCCTTCCAGCAGTTTTACAGTTTCATAAGTAGGCTCTGATAGCATGAAAGCACAAGTGCAAAGAGGGAATCACTTTTATTACAAAGATAATATTGTATAGCCATACACACCCTGTAAAGGAAAACTGGAAACAGCCAGCCACATTATTTTCCTTGAGATATTTCAACTGCCTCTTGAAATGTTTAAGTTTTAGAGGATGCCAATAAATGTCAGTTTTCAGGACTTAGGAAGACTCCTATTTACAGATTTCAAGACCTAACATCTTTGACTTTCATTTTAGAAGAAAAACACATTTTCTTGTTATGATAATGTTTCAAGGTTTCAGCCATATCACTCAGGCTTTGGAAAACACTAGCAGGTTCCCTTTTAAGAAGTTATTTTAGCCTAATTACCTCCCTCTTCTTTTCATTTCCTTGCCGTTCCACTCACCCTAGTGATCTAGCATTTGAGACAGGCTAATAAAACACAACCCAAGAGAAACACTGCAATAGGCTTAAAAGACAAAATACAAAGAATATTCTGCACAAAGGCTAAATTACTGATGTTTTTTCAAATATACATTTTATTTAAAAATTGTGAGTATTATATTGTTTCACATTTACATAAAAGAAGAAAACATTTAAAATAAAGTAATAGTAATTTAATAACAGGAAAACTTAATTTGAGGTTCAGAACTACAAATTTGACCGAATGAGTACACTAGAAGGTTATTGCACCAAAAACAAGTAGATTAAAAACAGTTTATCAAATGATATTTTCATATCATTCATAGATAAATATCTTCAATATTCCTGCTTTTAGTAGAAAGCTTTGTTATTTCAACAATTTCCAAACTAATCTCTAAAAGATAACCCTTCATTATCCTCTAATTATACCAAAGGTTTTTTTAATCTGGGTCATTTATTCAAAGAGATTAACTCTATTCCTTGATGAGCTAAGTAAGCATTTCTTTGGTAATATTTTACTTTCTAACTGAGGATACGCTTAACTGAAAAAGAAGGAACTGCTAAGATTTCAACCGAAAATGAATATTGCTTTCCCTCTCTGAAGAGCCATTTATTTTAACCAGTGAATATGAAACATTTATCTCAAAAAGTTTCAGCTGAAGGAGCTGTTCTCCGCTCTGGGGAAAGGAGATTTCTTGTCAGTGGGAATATCTGGATAGACAGAAAATTACCCCGGATGAAGAATATTCATGTTGCACCCCAATGTTCGTGGCTGCACAATTTACAATAGCCAAGAATTGGAAGCAACCTAAGTGCCCAACAGTAAATGAGTGGGTCAAAAAACTATGACACATTTACACAATGGAATACCATGCAGCAGAAAGAAGGAGCTACTACCCTTTGCAACAGCATGGATGGTCCTGAAGAGCCTTATGCTAAGTGACATAAACCAGGCGGTGAAAGACAGATACTGCATGATCTCACCTATAAGTGAAAACTAATCAACAAAATAAACAAGCATGTAAAATATAACCAGCAACATAGAAATAAAAAACAAACTGACAATAACCAGAGGAGAGAAGGGAGGGGAATGACAGGGGAAAGGGAGGGGAAGGGTCATCAAGGAACATGCATAAAGGACCCACTGACAAAGCCCAATAAGGGAAGGATTGAGGGTGGGAGGTGGGGGTCAGTGGGGCTTGGGGAAAGTGGTGGTGGGAAAATGATGACCAATAAAAAAAAAAAGAGGACAGCAGGAGGCGGGGAGTAGTGTGGGAAATTAAGAAGCCAAAGAACTGGTGTGTGCAGCCCATGGACATGGACTAAGAGGTGTGGGGATGATGGGATGGGGTGCAGGGCGGAGGGGATATAGGGGTGGGGGGGAATGGGACAACTGTAATAGCTTACTCAATAAAATGTACCAAAATAAAAAGAATATTCATGTTATTTTAAATTCCAGAGCAAAATCCTGCCCCAAACAATAACCACAGTTATTGTCATCATGGTTTCCCAGTTTAAAAACCACTGTTTTCCAGAATTTTAATTTTGTCTTCCACCCTCCTGGTCCACCATTTTGAATAACTATTTGAATTAGGTTGGATGATATAATGGATATATCAAAATTCTATAGCAATCATTTAAAACACACTATTTCTTTCCCAAGTGTAAAGCGCTTCAATAGCTCCTCAGTGTTCTTCGAATACAATCCAATTCCCCCTTACCTGAGGAAACACGGCTTCACATGACCTGGTCCCAGCCTGCTTCTACAGCCTCATCTCATTACATCGTCCCCTCAGCTCATGTACTGAAGCCACACTGACCTGACCTTGTTCTTCAAACGTGCCAAACTCATTCTGTCCTTAGAGCAGCCACACTTCCTCTTCCTCAATGGACTTTGTGTTGTAGGCTCTTTCTGACTTTGGTGGTCTCAGTTCAAATGCTATTCCCTTCAAAGAAGCCTTCTCTGAGTATTTTCTTACCTAAAGTATTAATTTCATGCTAGTTACTCTGTGAGTTTTCCTTTTATAAAAAGAATTAGCATATCAAGTTAGATTATTTATTGATTTTGCCTGTTTCTTGTATCTTTCTCAACAAGAACATAACTCCCTTGGGAGCCCGATGGCTCTCAGGTACGTAACTTGACTATTCGCTGTGAATCTCCTGAGCCAGGATCAGTGCCTGACATAGGAAAGGCCCTCATTATGTGTCTACTGATTGCATAATGAATTATGTAAGCGAACAAATCAAAGAAATGCCCTAGACTGGGTTAAAATCCAAAATCTATGGCCTCCAAGTTGTATCTGTACACACCAGTTATCTTCATAATATTAAGATAATATATTCTCTTAGACAGCTATTTTTATTAAATGAAGTGAGGTATGTAAAATCCTCAGGACTATGCTTAACACACATTACTCACCTGCAAGCTAGTAATCACCACAACTATGATTATTGATAATAATATCATTATTAACCTAATTCACATTGATCTGAACAAGTGAAATGTTATCTAAATTATTTTTTAAAAATCTAAATTAACTCCCACTAATGAATAAAGTTCAATATTGCAAAGTCATAATCCTCATCATTAATTATGTATCATTATTGAAACTCAAGATTAAAAATAAAAATCTTGCCAACATAAGAGGGCTTTCATCAAGAGATCCAGACTTTAAATTGTACTTATAAAAGTGCTTATAAAGTATTGCACGTGGGAGGCAAAGGATCTACCTCTTTAATTACTCTCATATTCTATTATTGAAATGTACTATTGAAAACTGTCAGGAGGTAGGCTCAGGTGGTCACCATGTGTATAGTGCTTTTAGGTGAGCTGAAATAAGGTGTTCAGAGTTCCAATGAGTTTTAAAATTAATCTTTAACACAGAACCTCTATCTTAAGAAGACACTATACAGAGAAAGTAATGGAATGACTCTTCTTTTCCAAGAGGGATGTGAGGGCATATGCAAAAGCACACACACAGGCTTTCGGATGGAGAAGAATAATCACGTCCTCACTCAAGCCTATCATTGTCATATCGCTACCGCTAAAATTATTAATACAAATCCATAAGAACAATAGGGCAGAGCCCAAACAAATAACATCTTTCTTTTCAAGGCAAAATGATCTTGCTTTTCTTTACAGATTCTAGCTTTTGAAACTAATTGTGTATTGTAGATGTGCCTATAGCGACTTGAACTGTAAATAATCCACTTTCCTCTAGCTCTATTTTCATTGTATCCTTTTTTCCTGTGAATTACTGCCAAAACAAAATCCAAAGACAAAATGAGTTTATGTATTTGGGGAGAAATTAATCACAGCCCACTATCAATTTTTAAGGGCTAAATTTTATTTAGTAAGACCAAAACTTAGGTTTATCTGTATACATCCTAGAATTGCTCATATTTAGACCACACTAACAGTCTTAAGAATTCACATAGTAAGTGGCAAAATAAAAAAAGATGTATTTTTTTTAAAGTTAAAAATAAAAAATCTTAAGAGGGATGAAATAAAATTAAGATTTAAAAAGTGGTACAGAGTCTTGACCTTACAGTAAATATTCCAGTTCAATCACAAATTTTGTGGTCTGTTCACATGATTTACATAATTGTGTCTCAATTTATTATGTAACAAAAGATACATCTTGCCTCAAATGAAATGTTGTTTACGGAAACAGGGGAATAGAACAGAAATAAATAGAACTGTTCCTTGAAATTACTTTTGAATTCTGGACCAACCATTCAAGAAAGGTAAACCTGGTGTAAATTGGTATTAGTCTGGGTTTCAGTCTCCCCCCAAAACTACCAGAGACTTGAATGATCCCTTCCTATACTAGTGCCATTTCTCTGACAGGAAAATATAATGTTGGTAAATTATTGTTGCAGCTGTGCTAGACACTCTTCCTGTTCCCAGAAAAGCCCCCTTTTAGGAGAAATTAACTCTCAGAGGCTTTACTGAAACTGAAGTATCTCATAGGAAGCCATTTTAAATTGTGTGACTAACCAAGCCACAGTTTTTTAAACCATGAGAGGTTTTGCCTTTTGAGCTTTTCATCCATAGCTGATCGGCAACTATAGCCTGATGTAGAAAGACAGATAAATCTAACAAATTCCTTTTCTTTGTCATACAACCATGAGATAGACTAAAGAATTCTCACCCTGGTTGGTGTGGTTCAGTGGATTGAGTTCTGGCCTGCGAACCAAGGGGTTGCCTGTTTGATTCCCAGTCAGGGCACAGGCCTGGGTTTTGGGCCAGGTCCTGAGTTGGCGGCAGGCAAGAGGCAACCACACATTGATGTTTCTCTCCCTCTCTTGTTCCCTCCCTCCCCTCTCTCTAGAAATACATAAATAAAATATTTTTAAAAAATTAAAAAAGAAACTAAAGACTTCTCAATTAAAAGGGAGATAGGAAAAGGAATCACTAGGTTTTTGGCTAGACACATAAATCCACCTGTACTAGCATTCAATACTACCATTTGTTACTGTGGTATTCTAGAATTCCTCGCATGGAGACCAGGATACAGCTTCAGTGTTTGTGAGATATATCTGTTGCACTTCTTCCTTGGTTTTTTTATGAGATTCTATTTATTATTCTGTCAGTATCATTACAGTAAATGAACTTTATCTGACCTAGCTTAGTGGGCCTTGGTTAGAGCCAAATATTTTTCCACAAAAGTAAACTGATTTTTAGTAGCCAGTGTTGTTCTTACCATCCATTGAAATGGATATTTATGACATGAATATAGAGCTATAGTCTTTCTCATATCCCATGTGTCTCCCCTCAGCAACCACACACATATGTACGACTACCAACTCTCCATCAAATACTCTCAAACCAGAAAGTTTGGAGCTTACCTCTTTCAAAACAGAGTTAAGTCAACAAGTCCTCAATGAGGTAAACCACAGAGTCAGCTGTTAAACTCTAAAAACTCAGTTGCTGATGTGGGGAAGAATGATTTTGAAAAATTTACATTACAACTTCAATTCCCAAAAATATTTTCCATTAACTAAGGTTAAAGACATGCTAGCTAAAGAGATGAGTCTCATGAGTGTCTAATAAAGAAAAATAGAGAAATTGGAAAAAGATCAAGAAGAAAGAAAAATACAACACAAAATTGTGGTAGAAGTAAGGCTAATTATAGGGTTTCAGCAAAAGGTGGAAAAACCAAAAGCTAATTTTGAAACTGAAATCTTTCATTATAAATAGATCCACATACACAGAGGGGGCGAAAGAGAATGTGTTAGACAAAGGTGAGAGATTTTATTCACTATTATAATAATTAAACATCTGTGTTTTACTACGAAAAACTGAAATGTCTTGAAAATTTTCAGAATGGAAAATGACTAGTGAAACCTGGTACATATATTTAAGAGAATATTATATCATCTGTTGAAAAGGAGTTAGCTTTAGCCAAACACAAAATATGAAGCTAAACAAATCCAATCCAATCTGTGCATCTGCCAGTGAGTAAACATGTGATCATGATCAGTTTATTTAACCTGTATGGACCCCAAACATAAATGAAGAATGGCATCTATGCCAATGATTGTTGTGTGAAAAACTGAAAATACTACACAATAAAGCAATACCCTAGGGTTCAAAAGACCTGCATTCTAGGTCATGTACATCTTTAAGATATTGAAACTTCGGCAATAAGTTCATCCCTTGAGCTGTTGGGCTCTTTATATGTTAATAAGAGTATACATACTGCACTTGATCTGTCTCATTGAGGTATTCTCTGAAAATATTGTGTAAATTAATGTATATGTTATTTTAGGTTTTATTGTTTATTACTGTTGTTGGATTAGACATTCCTTGAAGTCAGGAATCACACTTAGGTGTCCATTAAGTATGTTTATTAAGAGTGTTTGTTAATATCTTAATGAATAAAAATAATGCTTCAAATAAGTTTCAAAATCATAGAATTAAAAGATTGAAAGTTGAAATTTGAGTTGTGTTAAAAATTAAAAGGCTAATTTCAGTAGAGTTTGTATAAAATTATAAGCATAAAAGTAAGACTGGTAAGGTCCTACAATGATGATATAAAGTATATGAAATGTATGAAATATTCTGTATTTAAATTAATTAAAATAAGTTTTTAGAAATAGGACTATCCAAATATTTTAATTAGATACTTTTCTGAAGGCAATAAAAATAAAATGAATAAATAAAACAAAGCTAGAAATTATGACATTTAAAATAAAACATTTTTATCCTAAAATTGAAATACATATTCTGTAAATTTTTTAAAAATCAGGAATGTGTGGGGTAAGAGCTATAGAATATGTGGTTTATTTCATGTCTTAATGGTTATCTGCATAAAGGAATTTTAAGTAGTGTAAGGGAAAAGTACAATTCCTCCCTCAAACATCAAAGGAAAAAAAAATCGACCCCCCTACCCCAGGCCCAATTTGGCATGTTTCTCCTACAGTTGCTAATATTCTTTGCTGTAGTGTGCAAGACAGAGACCTAAGGAAGATACATAAAGAAAAGGAAACTATGGTAATAGCCACAGTTTTAAAGGTGTCCTCTGCGAGTGTTTTCGACCATTATCTTACTTAAAATCATTAAATCATTGTGTTATTTAAAGGAGAATACATAAAAGAAAGGAAATTATGGCAATAGCCATATTAATAAATGTGTCCTCTACTAGGGTGTTTTGGACCATTAAGTTACTTAAAATCACTAAATATTCTCTTAGGCAATTGTCATTAAATATTTTGATCTCGTAGATGGAAAAAATGAGGTCTTGAGGGATTTAGTGATTTATTCAAGGTCATATAGCTGGGAAGTATAAAATTCAGAGTTCGAACTCAGTTTCCCTTCCTAAGGGTCAAACTCTTACACCATATTGCAACTTGAAGTACAGAAACAAATGCATATTCCAGTAGTGATTCTTTTCTGAACAGTGTTCTAGAATTCAATTAATAGCTCTAGGATCTGAGCTTAAAATTAGATAAATATTTGCCCAATAGAAAAGGAAACTATTGTCTCTAGAGCCCCTTTTTGCTTTATAATTGGAAAGGAAAAGTACATGTTCACATTAATTATTCTATACTTTTTCAGTTCTTAAATATACCTTTTGGATTACAGCTATACTGAAACTTTACTAATACCAGTTCTCATTGACCTTAAACAGCATAGGTTCTTTATAGAATGGAGTTAATCCCTTTAAAGAGAATTTATCAGTCTGTTATTTATGTTCTTTAGTTTTGAGAAAACTATCTACAGCAAAATAATAATAATAATAATAATAATAAAATACCATCCATACCCATCCCTTCATTCCAATAATCTCTTGCTTTAAAGTCTTATAGGACCACCATATGTGATCACTACAACATAGAAGTTCATCAGTGATGGGGTGCTTCTATTAAGGAAGTGAATTGCATGCAATAAACAAATAAAAGTTTTATCCTTCACATAGAAAAGAACAGAAGATTAAAAAAAGGACCTAACACTCAGGAGAATGTTGGAGAGTAATGTCTGTGAGGCTGCGGGATAACCTGGGAAAGTACTGCTTTTTTCAAAAAGAGAAAAGTAACATGTTTCTAAAAATGTTACTCAACTCAACAAATATTAAATGTGGACATACCGCTTCTCACTTTAAAAGACAGAAACTATTTTCCTTCCTCTTGATTATGGCTGGCCTTGTGACTTCCTTTGACCAACAAAATGTAGCAGAATTAGACAATCTTGAACTATTACTTCAATTATGTTTATCAGTTAAATGTACCTTTCACCATTTCCTTAATATTCATTGACTTTATATGCGGTTCAGCACTTGCAATATTCATCTTTTTAGTTCCAAAATATTAAAAATGTCAATAACAAAAAAAATAGCATTTAACTCATTACAGATTATTTCCTAGTGCATAATTGGAAGGTTTGACTATGGTCACAGCTGATTTACATAATGCAAAATCTGAAAAAGATAGAGGTTAGTTTTAGGAACAACAGTTTTTAGAAACTGCTTTTTCTCAAAAAAAAAAAAGTAGAAAGCATCTAATTAATTTTTGTGTTACCCAGTCAAGTGGCATTGCCTTGTTCTCAGAAATGTTTCAAAGAAATACACAATAAAAGGAGAACAAAGGCAGGAATAAAATAGAATAAATAATCAAAAACTCAGCTAATAAAATGAGAAATATTAAAATGAATAATCAGACTTAACAATAATCAAGTAAAGTCAGACAACAGATATACAAATGCTTGAAAATGATTGTAAGTTCACAGATGTCTAACGGGGTATAAAGAAGAGCAGTTGAACAAAACAGGCAGAGTTGCAGAGATTAATCAATCTTTTGAAGATGATATCAAAATTATGAAAAAAAACTAAGAAGTAACCTCAAAAGAGAAGATGAAAATTGTGCTAACTTGGGTATCTGACGCGCACTCAAATTCCACTATCTTCCACCATTCTTCTGAGATGATAGGAATTTCTTTTGTTCATATTTTTTATTTTCAAGTGACTTTTGTATTATTTCTATGCATTACCCAGTTAGTGGTCACACATACTATTTCCATATCGCTGTTTATATGTGCATAAAAACACTTGTTTATGGCTTCTCTGAATTCCACCCTTTCAAGCACTGAGGTTGTTTATTTGTTTGGTTTTTACCAGACCACTGCTGTGTAAAAATCGTTCAATGTATGGGATATCAGGGAATTATCTGAAACAAGTTCTTCATTTACTTCTGAGGATGGAAAAAGGGGCCACATGCTAAACCTTACAAGCTCTGGAGAGGCCTGCATGGTGGGCCTTACAAACTGAGAGATCAAAAGTAACATAGGAGAGTCTGAAATTAAAACTTCCTAACTATTAATAAAAGCAAGTCATGGCAGGCAGTCATGTCCTAAGCTGGTATCTTCTTTGACCATGGTCCATCTTTACGTAAGCCTGTCTATTGTCTTTTTGTATCTACAATAGCATACCTTGGGAATGTCAGAGTAATTTCCTCTTTTCCAGACCCCTCAAGGCACAACGTCCCACCAGGGAATGAGACCATAGAACCCCTGACTGTTACCTTGTTGCCCATTTCTATGTGTTGTAAATATTAACTGCTAACTACCCTATAACCACCAGTATACAAAAAGTATGTGCCCCTCTGTAATACTGTTTACCTAATCTCAGAGATTTTCCTGCTTTGCTTTCTCCTACTTCTCTAATCTGCCGCCAACGGATTTTATATAACCCCCTCTTATGTCTTCCCCTTTGACTCTAGTGTTTCAAATAAGCTGTACAACTGCCCTTCTCGGGAGCGTTTTTCTCAATCCCTTATGATTTTGCTTCCCAGGAACTGTCATCAGTTGGGCTCAGATGAACCCTTGTAAGACTTTTTCTAAGGCTGGACATTCTTTTGTCAACCTTTCAAAAAGGATTTGCTGTAATTTTGACAAAATAAGCATGCCTCAACATTCTCCAAGAATTTTGACCACCTGTATTATCACTTTGCTTCAATGCTTACCTCTAGTTTCCTGAATAAAGAGAAAATGTTTCCTGTACAATCATTCCAGTCCGACAAGCCCCGTATCTGGACTTCATTTTGATTCTCGCTGAGATTACCTCATCCCCTGAATAAACTTGTCTTTTCCAGATGGTACAACTATCTTTGAACCTACTGTCCACTACTGAGCTTGAAACCACTGTTCAAATTCTGTCTCTTCATTTATAGACCATGAAGTAAAATTCCATTTATTCTCTGATTGGCCATACATTTGATTAACATGTTCACTATTAAATTTCACGAATTTCCCCAAATCCTGTTAATTGGTAGCGAGGCTTTCACCCTACCCCTTTCAAAACTCCATTTTCCAGTCATGAAAATTGCCGCAAAAGTTTTCCAGAGCTTTAAAGAGTCAGCATTTCCTCCACTTGCAAGTTAGTCTCTACCATTTCATGGATGCTGACATAAGACAATAGATTCTCAGTGCAGAGACAAAGAACAGTTTATTCCTTTCAGTGGTGCAGTGAGTAGGGTATTAGCATTACAGAGGAAAATGTTATTTCTAACCTCCATGGCTGTTCACTTTACACGGTCCTTGAAAAGATACTTCAGAACAAGAGGCAATTAATACTTTGCTCAAAAGAAGTCCAGATATGTGAGAAAGTCACTGAGAATTATTTCCTCAGAAAGGTACTTAGTGATTAATGCTAGTGATTAATGTGTGGACAACTCACATGGATTTTTAACGCCAATTTGCATTTCTATAGGGCAGTTAATCTGTCAAAACCAATCACAATTTTCTTTCTGCAGACACTATAAGTTAGGTCCCGATCACTGGTCTTCCTATGATGTGACTTGTATATTTATAATACCATTCCAACACTTATTTTTGAAGAGTGTGTTTTGAAGATGTTGACAAAGAAAAAAGGGGAGAAAACTGAATATCACTGAAAAATACAGCAAACAACAATAAATGACATTATTATCATATCTTGAGAAGTGGATTCAGGTTTTTTTTCTTTTTTTGGTCTTATAATTTACTTTCCTTCATGTACATACACACTCTTACAAATACTAGTTTTTTTTTCTCCTCATTTAATAGAAAAATCTGTAAAATTTTACATATAATCCATTTTTTACAGAGAAATACAGTTGCAGAGCTCTGAATAGGACTTTGCTATTGAAAATAGGTAAATGAGAAATTCATGGAAAAATTGAATTACATTTATTTCCTGCAAGTAAGGCAAGCCAATGTATTGATGTTTGGAAAATAAATGGAGAATAAGAGAGAGAATATGTGTACATATTTGCTCATCTCAAAGGCACAATTTTTCTTCCCTTCTTCTTTTTAATCCTTTAGGTCACTAAAGTGACGGAGGACCTTTCTAAGTACCCATATGTAACCTCCATCTAGAACATTAAACAAGATTTCTTCAATCCAGTACTCATTACACCTCAAATGTGCTCTGTCATCAAACCATGAATTTTTTAACCCAGGAATCCTTTGGATTTATATTTGTATTTATATCAAGCAGTGTTGATTTATAGTGTTTTGTTTTGTTAATTCACAATTTAAAAGGAATATTCCCACTCCTTTCCCTGAAAAAAAAAAAATCAGATATAGCTTTGTAAGTAAAGATGGTCCATTATTCTAAAAGTTGTTTGTTCCGAAGTCTTAGCAACTAAAATAGTACCACCTCTCCCCTGGGTTTGATGTCATAGATAAGTGATTCCCTTTGGGTAGTGCCTGGACCAACAGGATCAGTATCACCTAGAGACATTAGAATTAAACATTCTCATCAATGTATGTTTTAACAAGTAGGGGGAGCAAAATATGCCCCCTTCAAAGTATTCCATTTCTGCACATTGATTATTTTGAATTAGCTACTTAAAAACAGCTAGTGCAAGAGGGATGTTCCGAGCCTCACTTTGTTCCCCTGAAAGCAGGAAATAAATATCCCATGTGAAGGGTACCCCCCACCCCCAGTAATAGGAGGTAGAAGGGAATCTTTAGCCCCTGAGATAGGGAAATTAAGGGCTGAGAAGGTCATACAAACAATCCTTGTTGCTTCCTCACTAATTTATGACCTCAAGCCCAAATTTCTTTGTCTTGTCAATTCTTCCCAAAATTACCGTTTCCTTATCTAACAGGGATAAAAACTGTCTGCTTTTGTAAACCTTTGAGCCTCATATCTTTGGGCTTCTGTACAGACAAAAATTAATATTTTACTCCTGTTAATCTATGTCAATTTAATTATTAGACAAGCCAAAGAACCTACAAGGGAAGAAAAAAATAGTTTTCCTCTTCTACAAAGGCCTTCCAAGTAATTGCGTTGTGTGCTACTGTTTGAGAACACTTGTCTGGTGATGGATCTGACAAAAACGAAGTAGATGTTTTGGATAAGGAAGAAGAAACTGCATGTTAGAGAATGTAGTATATGTAATAGAAACCCAACTCTTTATTAAATGCTGAGAAAATTTTTGCCCTTAAAAACTCCACTTGTGCTCTGAGGCAAAAGCATAATTCATCTTACAAGTTTTTTCTAGTTCTCAGCCACTGGCATCTCTTCTCGTGTTTCTGCAGCATGGAGTTCTGCACTAACGGGCAGTATTTCCACAGGGGGTTGAGGTGCACTGTTAACATGGGATAACACAGGAAAGACTCCGAACTATCCCTACATCTGGAGATGTTCAATCCACATCACCATAAAACAACTCGGACACAGTCTAAAGGAAACACTCTGATTAAATTAGGGTTTGCAAACCTAATTGGCCACGGGAGCTTTTGTATACATAATAGCTATTCATATACGAAATAAGTACCATTCTATGGAATGCATTTTGTAGAAACTTGTCTTCAACTTTACCATGCCTTCACTCTATAAAGGAAAGCCAATCTTATACTGAAATGAATGGCTTTCCTTCTTTCCTTCCTTCTGTAACCTAAATTGCCAGGAGACAAAAATAAAGTGAAGAGAGGAGAGGAGAGGAGAGGAGAGGAGAGGAG